>PITA01024408.1:0-26314 GCA_004023965.1 Spilogale gracilis
CTTTTTCTTTTTTCTTTTTTTTAAAGATTGTATTTATTTATTTGACAGAGAGGGAGATCACAAATAGGCAGAGAGACAGGCAGAGAGAGAGGAGGAAGCAGGCTCCCTGCCGAGCAGATAGCTTGATGCGGGCCTCGATCCCAGGACCCTGAGATCATGACCTGAGCCCAAGGCAGAGGCTTAACCCACTGAGCCACCCAGGCATCCCCCAACGCAGTATTTTAATCTAACCCACTGTCTAGTGCAGTTTTGTCAGTTGACCTGTTACTATCCTCGCTGGCTTTTCTCCACCAGGAGAGGCCAGAGAAGGCATGTGTGCAGCCCATCTCTTGAGCCTCCCATAATCCGGACTGAGCCCACAGCCTTCTGTGGGGTTTCTGACACCGAAACTTTGGACGAATATCACCCTTCCTTTTTAAGAGAATGGCCCACGGATTCTGAGAGCCACAGAACCTGCCCGTTTTACCAGTGTGGACGTGAGGACTCAGGGAGGGGATGTGAAGTGGCAAGTCCCACAGCCCAGGCAGTACTGGCCGCCCAGTGCCCTCAGCTCTGGGCCTCGCGGTCCTCGGCCAGCATCTGCCCTCCCCGGCCTTTGACATCAAACCAAAGGTATCTCCAGGAACACAGTGTCGGTTCAAAATAAAACAAAGGGATGTCCTCGAGAGCCCTGTGGCTCCCTGGTCATCCCAGGGCCCCTGGCTCGGGCTGTGCTCACCCAGCCCCGCCTACTCCCAAAAACACGAGAAAAAATATGACATGACTTTCATAACTCACCTTTGCTCTAAGCAGGACAAAACCAAGGGCCACCGGGTCCAGGCTCCCCACGCTAAAATTAGCCAATCTTGCTGTTCCAGAGGCTTCCACTGTACGTGGCCAGTGACCAGCTTAAAATAAGGTCCCCTGAGAAGCTCAGCAGTATCACCTAGACTTTCCTAACTAAGCTTCGGGGCTCCCCTGCAACTGCGAGAGAAATATTAAACAATGTTACAAAGTGACCCTGTGGCCTCGCTGCTGTATTAGGGCAGGTCTAGTCATGGGGCGCGGGCGAGGGGTGGGAGGGGTCAGGGTCCCAGCCAAGACCATTGAGAAGCTGGGAGGGACAAGAGTTGGCTTCTGGGGCAGTATTTCTTACATGCCTGCCGTGGCCCCCATGTTGTTCCAGCATTTCGGGGAGGGCACTTAGCACAACAGATGCCAGTGTGGTCCTGGGTGGAGGGGAGGCGGGGAGGTAGGAAGTCAGGCCACAGAGAAGTCCAGAAGGAAATGAACGGGACAAGCGCAGCTTGTGGTTAAGTCCTGGGAGGGAAGAGGGCAGGGTGATGACCCCAGTTTCGTGGGGACCGGTGGGCTTCTGAGGAAGTCTGAACCTTGGGATTTCCCAGGATTTACATGCAGGTGGTTTATTTGGGACACGATCCTGACAAACACTGGCTGGAGAGAGACAAGTGAGACTGAGAAGGGAAGGCAGCCCCGTCCAGGGTGTGGGGATCAAGTCCATGGGCAACTAGAGTTCAAGCCCATATATACTCCAGTTCTCTGGGTGACCCTGGACCCAGCAAAACACAAGTTTATTGTATGAAGGTCAATTCCCCTCTCATGCAGACTCTCATTCTAGGATCCCAATAGGAACGCTGGAACACTTCTTAGGGCACAGCCCTATCAGGAGGGGCGCCCAGGGGGCTCAGATGGTTACGCGGCGGACTCTTGATTTCAGCTCAGGTCATGATCGCAGGGTTATGAGATCGAGCCCCTTGTTGGGCTCTATGCTGGGCATGGAGGGATTCTTTCCCTCCCTCTCTCTCTGCCTGTCCCCATCCCCCTCATCACTCTTGCGCTCTCTCTTGCCCTCTATCATCTTAAAAGAAAAATCAGTTAGGAATGCTTCATTTCCAAATACGGGAAACCCTACCCAGACTTCGTTTAACAAGCAGACAAACAAAGGGAGACTTACTGGCTTTGAAACTGATCTAGATGGAGTCAGGTATGGTTTGTTCCAGGTGTCTGACCAATGCCATCAGCATCAAACAAGCTCAGACTCTTCATCCTCCCTCTGCCTCTCTTGCTGTACCACCTTCACCCCCAGGCTTGCCTCATGGCCACAAGATGGCTACACCCGCACTTCCCCAAGCCACAGAAGAAAGAAGCCTTTGGCTCCCTAGAATCCCAAACATATACTTTCATTAAATCTTACTGGGAGAGCCCCTTATGGCCACACCCCTGAAACAACCACTGTGGCAATGCTGATTGGTTTATGTGAGTTGGGGCTCACCCTGGAGCAGAAGATGGGCTCAGTCCCACTCAAGCCACGTGGCTGAGAATGGGGAGGATGAGTTTTCCGCAAAGAAAGTCAGGGCACCCTTCCAAAAGAGGCACAAGAAGGTGCTGGGCGGCAACCCCATCATTCGGGACAATCACAGCTCTGGGGGGGTGTGGGCTGCATGCCATTCTCTGCCCCGTCACTTCATGTACCCCTGGATGTTCATAGCTCCCTCTAAGGAAGGTGCTAATAGCCCCACTTTACAGACAAAGAGGCACAGGGAAGTTAGGTGAATATCCCAGGTCATGGGACCGTCAGTAATGGGCTTGGGATTCGAACCCAGTCTGTCTGGATCCAGGCTCTGTGCTCTTAACCTCTACTTCCTCCTGCTTTTCTGAAGCCCCTGATCTATACACATGCATTCTCAATGGGCCATTTCTCACCACAAAAAGGCACTAAGATCCAATCCTCCCTGCAAGATAGTATTCCAGAGCTAGGATATTTGGTTTTTCAAAAAAGCAGCTTTCCAGTGCAGAGGGAGGCCCCGGCCGATGAGGGCCCTGGGCTCTGCCTGGGTCTCACACCCTCACCAGCTCAGCTCCTTGCTGGGTTTCAAACACCTGTCCAAAAGCCGCCCTGTGTGAGGCCCTGGGCCAAGACTCTATGTGCCTTATTTCATCCACACAGCAACTATGCAGGGAGGCCCCCTTCACCCCCTCTTACAAATGAGCAAGCCGAGACACTGAATGGTCCCACAGACAGTAAGGGCAGAGCTGACATTTAAACTCAGGTCTGTGGCTCCAGGGCCTGTCCCTGCATTACCCACCAACACGCACCTGAGGCTGTCCTTTCCCTTCGGGAGGGCCCTGGGTCAGGAGCTACCAGGGGCTTGCGGACATCTGGCTCCCCTTCCACGTTTCTGGCTTCCCTGCAGGTAAGGGAGCCACGGTCAAGGTTCTGGCCAGTGGAATGGGTTGGAAGAGGTATGGGCTACTTCCCCTCCTGCCCCTCACTCCACAGGCCCTGCAGATTCAGAGGAATATTCACAGCCTAAGGCAGGGATCAATAAACTACATTGGCTCCACTCTCATTTTTGTAAATAAAGTTTTATTGAAACAGCCTGGGGCACCTGGGTGGCTCAGTGGGTTAAAGCCTCTGCTGTCGGCTCAGTCATGATCTCAGGGTCCTGGGATTGAGGCCCACGTCGGGCTCTCTGCACAGCAGGGAGCCTGCTTCCTCCTCTCTCTCTGCCTGCCTCTCTGCCTACTTGTGATTTCTCTCTCTCTCTGTCAAATAAATAAATAAAATATTTAAAAAGAAAAGAAAAGAAAGTGCCTGGCCCGTTCCTCGTCTGCAGTGCTCTGGGAGCTGTCAAGGCAGAGGCGAGCACAAAGTGGGAATGCTGAGTCTTTGGCTCTCGTAGAACGTTTGTTGGCTCTGCCCTGAGAGGTGTGGAGCAGTGGTCCCCAGCTCCGGTGGTTGTACCAGCAAGAGAAGAGCTTCTCCTGAGTAAGCCTCTGGAACTGCGGGGCTCCTTGTCCCAGCATTCGGTCCACCCTGTCCCCTGTGCCCTGCAGAAGCTTCTAAAGGCGTCCTCAGGTCAGACATCCACCCCCAGACCCTGGCGACTGGTCCTGGCACGGGGAGGGCAATCGTGTCTCTGCCATGCTGGCTGGCTCCGGGGGTCCGCCACTCTGGGGACAAGAACTTGCATCCAAAGGGCATCAGCCAATCCCCTGGGGAAAAACCCATGCCAACCTGGTCACCCACAGCGCCGTCTTCTTAACCAGTACCGACACTAGGCAATGAAATATTTTCACTCCTGATGCCCCCAGAACAGTTGTTCGGTCCTAGACCTGTATCTTAGAGACACCCGCCTCTGCCCTGGGCCCTCCCCCCACCTTCAGGGATGGCCTGGCAGCCAAGGGGGACACCCCCTCCTTCCCAGAGCCTGATGCCTTCCCCTCACCCTTCCAAGCACCCCCCACCAGTGGGCCAGCGTCCATGCCGGCCCCAGGGACAAGGAGGTGAGCAGCGGGGACCGCTCAAGCTCTTGCCAGAGTCCCGTGTCCCAGCCACCCCTACAGCAAGGCATGTGACTGAAACTGGACTGATGGGCTCGGTGAGGCAGGGAGCCCTGGCTCAGGGCCTACGAAGGGAGGCTGCCCTCCCCTGAGGTCAAGATGGGGGACAGCCATCGGAGGACCTGTCACCTCCTTTCTGCTGAGAGGAATGAGCTCTGCTGAGAGCCCAAGGCGGCAGCCGTCTTTGTCACAGCATCTTAGGGAGTGTGTGTGGGGTTTTGACCTGCCATCACATAGCCCAGGGGGGGAGGGGGTGCAGGAGGGGCTAACCTTTCTCTCGCTCTTAATCTCTGTAGGGCAGAGGGTAAAGGGCCACAGTACAAGGGAAAATATCAAAATGTCATCTAAAACCCTATTTGAGAATGGTGTCTCCATTCTCTCCCTGGAGCCAACTCTTATATAATCCCTTCATTTCCCATTCGATGCTTGTCGGTCAGGCACCTTCTTGGTGGAAGAGACCCCTTCCCCCCAGCAAGGAAATGGGGAGAAACAAACCAGGGGGCACTTCCGGGAGCTGGAAACAGAGAGGCCTGAGAAGGGCCACCGCCTGAGAACCGGCCTGCCAGGACCCAGGAACGCTGCTGCTCTGCCCCCTTTTCCTGTTCTGCCCCCACCACCCCACAGGAGACATGTCTGTGGCTCACTTATTTGCCAGGTGGGGACACTGAGGCTTGGGGAGGTGGAGTGACCCCTTGGCCTCCAGGTCTGCACCTCTCCGTGGTGAAGCCTATGCCCTGTGGAGGGACCCCACGGGGCAGGAGGTGGTGCTCAGGAAAGGTTCCAGGAGCTCCGAGTGGCAGGAGGGGAGGAGTGGATGGCCCAGGCTTCCTGGAGGAGGTGGCCCCGTGACTCGTGACTCGGGCCCAGCTAGATGATATCACCTTGCAATTTACATATGCCCTTGTCCACAAAAACTACGCCTGCAGGGGATTGGGCCAAGAAGAAGTTAACAGACTCTCCATTTCAAAAGCAGCCTTCATCATTGTCCTTCAACATAAATGAGCTGACTCAAAGGAAGTGAGCGAGTTCTGTGTAATGAGGACTGTCTTGGGAGGAAAGGACTGGACAGGCAGATTTATGCAAGGTGGGGACAAATACTCCCTACTTGGCAGAACACAGCAGAGCTAATGTCACCGTGAATAACTTGTTTACCCAGTGATTATGTGATGAATGGGTATCAAAATCTCTCTGCATAAACCGCAGCCTGAGAACGGCTCTTGTCCCCACTGCAGCAGAAAAACTATATCAACTGAAATTCTCTCCTGGGGACAACAATGTGTAATAAATGGGCTAATTAATACGCTTGGGTGTTTTAAAAATCCTCTCGTCCCTGAAAAAAAAATAACCAAGAGAAATCATAATTTCCAAGTTGGCTTGAGAAGTTTCTTTTAGAGAAACAATGCCGAACAGCAAATAACCCAGCTGTTTACTCATATAAAACCAGCAGCCCCGACCTGGCTTTGGAGAACCTCCCGCTGGGTTCAAACATCCCTCCCCTAATCCTTCACCTGCCCTGCAGCCCTGGCACCCCTCCCCCGGAGGCAACCCCTCCTCTCCTCTCCCCCTTCCCCTCCCTCCCTCCCTCTCCCCTTTCTCCCAGTCACCCATCCTCTTCCCCTCCCTCCCATGTCCCCTCCCTCTTCCTCCCTCACCCCATGGGCCAGCCCCTTTCTCCTTGCCATCCCCCTAAGCTCTCGCCTTGGCATTGGCCGAGGCTGCAGAGGAGGGAGCCTGGCCCAACGGGCTAGCAGAGGGAAGGCCCAGGCCTGAAGATGGTCAGGAAGGGCCAGCTATTGTGTGGGAAACAAAGGCAGAAGACACATTATTACATGTCTTTACCTCCTACAGCCCGCTGCAAGTCCTTGAAACAGGCAGAGTCACATTCCTCCAGGGACTCAACTACCTCAGTGTTAATACTTCCTTAGGGGCAAAAGGCAATCCTAGCCCAACCCCCTCCCCTCTTCCAGATCCTGTTAAGTCTACTTTAACGTATAAAAATTCCTTTGGAAATTTTCTTTATCTCTAACACCCCCCCCACACGTGCTGCCAATCATCCCCCAAGCACAGGGCCCACCGATACACATCTGAAGAGCCTCATGACTCAGGTTTTAATAGACGGTAATAAATGACCTTTTCCCAACAATAGCTCAAGGCCCTGGACACCTTGTTTCCAGAATTCCTTAGAGACTGACGCTCTCCCTAACCCCCTCCCAACCATCCACCTATATAACGGACCAGTCCTTGTGACTCCCATGCAGCTCTCTCTGCTGCAGGCCCTGTCCCTGTGCTTTCATAAAACCACTCTCTTGCATCAAAGACGGCTCAAGAATTCTTTCTTGGCCACTGGGCTCCAAACCCTAAAGTTTCTTTCCTACATCACCAGGACTCAGGAACGAGCGGAAGCAGAGGGCGGTGCCTGCTCTCGGGCCACATGGGCTGAGATTCGACAGGAAGGCTCATCAGCTGCATGTTGAAGGATGTCAGAGGGCTCACTCACGGCAAGGTCCCATTGGGGAGAGGAGGCAGGCCCTGGGCAGACTGCTGCCCTAGGTCCATTGGGTTTTTGTGAGAGGGTAGGGCCCAGAGTCCCCTTCACTGTGCTTGCAGGTGTATAGGGGTAAATATTCACCCCCATATTCATGTTCCCCCAGAGCCTCTGAAAGTGACCCTGCCTAGAAGCAGTCTTTGCACACGTAATCAAGTGAAAATGAGGTCATAGAGGAACTGGGGGGGGGCCCTAAATGCGATGCCTACAGTCCTTAGAGGGGCACACGGGCTTACAGAGGGAGGAGGCCACGCAAACAGAGGCAGAAATGCCGGTGATGCTGCCCTGAGCCACGGACGGCTAGCCGCTCCAGGAGCTGCCACAGGAAAGACCTCCTCCCGAGAGGCTCTGGACGTCACCAGCCCGGCCAACATCAAGCCTCTGGCCTGTAGGGCTGGAGAGGAATAAATGTCTGTTTTAAGACACCTAGTGTGTGGTCCTTTGTTCCGGCAGCTCCAGGAAGCTGATAGAGGGAGTCCTACAGGTGGGGTCCTGGCCCACCCCAGCCGCTCCCCTGGGGATTGCTTGAGCCTGCTTGCCTCCCGGCCCAGCTTGCCTTTAGCCTCCCTCTTCCTCCAGGGCGCTGCGGTGAATCAGCTGGGCTACCCCGCACTCTCCCTCTGACAGCCTCGGGTGGGAAGACCTCACACCGCAGAGGGACACACACCTGCACATGTCTGCGCACCTGGGCACCCCGCCAGCTGGGCAGCGTCCACGGAGCAGGAGTCCAGGCGCCACGAGCGGTTGTTATCCTGCCAGCCCCCAGCCCCGTGCCCTGCGGCCCGAGGGTCCCTGCATGCCCCCACCGCCGTCTTCAGATTCAGAACTACAAACTGCTCCCCTGGGTGGGCCTTGGGAAGCTGGGTCAATGTTCAGGGGCAGTGCCAGGGCTAATCTGGAGCCTGAGAAGGTGCCCTCTCCATCTAAGCCACCTCTGTGCCCCTGGTGTGTGTGGCCTTGGCCAGTCACTTGAGCTCTGTGCATGTGTGAGTAGATTCATCTAGAGAAATGATCAGAAGGCCTGCCTGGGTGGTCCATTCTCCCCCAGCTGATGGAAAGAACGTTAGGGTTCAAAGCCCAGCGGCCAAGAAGGAATTCTTGAGATGTCTTTGGTGCAAGAAGATGGTTTTATTAAAGCACGGGGCAGGACCCGGGGGCAGAGGGAGCTGCACCGGGGTCATGAGGACTGGCCCATTATATACTTTCAGGTTGGGAGAGGGTTAGGGATAGCGTTAGTCTCTAAGCAATTTTGGAGGCAAGGTTTCCAGGACCTTGAGCTATTGTCAGGAAAAGGTCATTTGTCACTGTCCAATAAAATCTTAGTCATGAGACCCTTCAGATGTGTGTCAGTGGGCTCTATGGTTGGGGGATGATTGCCAATACATATCTCAGGGGAGTTTAGAGATAAAGAAAGTTTCCAAAGGAATTTGTATTTGTTAAAGTAGACTTACAGGATCCTGGGGAGGGGGTCGGGCTAGGATTGCCTTTGGCCCTTAGTATTAACAGTGAGGCAGATGAGTCCCTGGGGGAATGCGACTGCCCCCGTTTCAAGGACTTGTCAGTGGGCTGTAGGGAGTAAGGACATGTAGTAATTTGTCTTTGCCTTTGTTTCCCACATCACTGGGAGAAGAAGAGAGGCAGGAGCCCTCATCACACCCAAGGAGGAATGCCCCCAGGGAACACAAGCCCCCCCCCCCAGCCCACAGTCAGGCTGGTGACACAATAACATCATTCTGTTTAAAAAAAAAAAAAGAAGAGCACAGCCCCCAAATGGTGTCACTGAGACTGAGTTCCCAAACCGGGGTTCAATACATAATCTAATTGCAATTCCAACATCCCCAAAAAGGTAGGCTCAACTGGTCAGTCAGGGATTTTTCAGCCGGAGGCCCATGAGGCTGCCACCAGGGTCCTCCCCACCCACTCCCCGAGGAGGAGCTGGGAGACTGATGCAGGACTCCATCCCAGAACTCCAGGCTCGTGACCTGAGCCTAAGGCAGTTGCTCAACCTACTGAGCCACCCAGGTGCCCTATTTATTGTATTGTATTTTTTGCTAATAGCTTTTTGCCACCACCCTCCTAGAAACACTTACCATCTTGTTCCACTCCCTGGACCACCTCTCTGCGGGCTAGGTGGAGCTGCCCTACTCAGGAACCCTTCAACAAAAGGGCGGCAGGCTCCCCCCTCCTCCCTAAAGAGCCAACACCACACCGAAGCGCCAAAACCAGCTCTTTATTTGAATCTGCATGTGCACCAGCCCCTCCCCTCCCCACTACATATGGCCCCTCCCTGCAGCCCCAACTTCGCCCTGTGCATCTCTTATCCTCCCTGCGCCTCCCCACTCCTCTCTCCAGGCGACCCTCCTCCAGCAGGACGCAGGCTCAGGAAGTGGGCTTCAGCCTCGGAATTTGCCCACCAGTGGTTTCGAAGGCCAAGCCCCCAGGCCCTGCTGGTCCAGGAGGAGGGACAGCTGCCTCCGAGCATCCTGGTAGGGGCCGGCCTAGGACAGGATAGGAGGAGGGTGAGGAGGGCATGCTTGCTGAGGCTGCAGGACAGAGCGGGCTGGAGGGGAGGCAAGATGCTGACCTTGGCTGCCTCGTAAGTCTTCAGTGCCAGGAGGCGGGACTTCCCGAGAGCTCTGGCTGCCTGGCGGAAGGCCCGGAGAAAGGCTGCTTTACAGAGGCGGGAAGGTGGCCCGAGGCCCGCGCTGGAAATGGAGAGAAGGCCTGGAAGCTGAGCTAATAGGCCCACACCACACTGCTCACACCATATCCTTTCTCACCACGCAATCTTAGGGCGGGGTTCATGGGTGTCACAAGGTGGGTGATAGAAGTGCCAGCCATGGTCACAGGTCGGAGCTAAGATTAGAACCAAGCTGGGCACCAGATACAGGCTTCTGCCCCACAGGCAGGGAGACATGGACCCCTCCCCACCATGCGGCCCACGGGCCTGTCTTACTCGGCCTTCACACGCCCGGTGGCAACGTCCACGACCTCGACATCAGTGTCCCCCAGGCTCCAGTTGAGGCTCAGGCCATGGCAGGTGCTGGGGGTAGGATCCAAGGAGGCCACGGGGGGCCCCGCAAACAGGTGCAGCGTGGTACGGGCATAAGGGGGTGGCAGGCACGGCCCCAACACCCTGTCAAGGTTGGGCCGAGTATGGATGGCCCTGCTCAGAGTTGGGGGGTCGTGGCAGGGGTCAGCTGGGGTGACAGAGGCAGAAGGCAAGGTCTCAGTCACCGCCACCCTGTCCCCCACCCCCCCGATGCCACATTCTGCCTTCACCCCAGCCCCCCCAGGCCCTCACCCAGGACGAGGCTGGTGGCGTAAAGGGGAGGCAGGAAGTGGGCGAGCAGGGCCCCACCCAGGCCCAGCACGGCCCAGCGAGCCAGCTTGTCACTGGCAGAGAGGCAGCCCACGTGGGTGTCCCGGAGCGCGGGGGCCACGTAGCACACAGGCTTCAGCTCCCCGCGGACATGGGCCCGCAGGCGGGAGGGCGGGCTCTGCAGGAGGCTGCCCTCGGAGCTTGGTGGGAGGCTGCAGAGGCAGGCAGAGGGAGCCAAGGCCCCGGACACGGGAATGAGGGCTGCTCTCCTGCCCCCCCCCCCCGCCTGTCCCCACCAGGGCTCCACACATACTAGACGTCATGAGCAGCTCCCTTGGGGGTGTTGCTGACGTAGAGATGAAGGAAGATCCGGGGCTTGAGGGCAAAGGGGGGCCCAGACCCAGACTGAGGGGCCAGCACCGACCGTTCCTTGCCCTTGGGGCCCCCCTGAGTCACCAACAGGAGCTGGCGGAACAAGAACCTGGGGGAGGCAGGCGGAGGAGCAGTTTGGGCTGCGCGGTCCCGTGTACCGCCGGGGCTGCGTCCAAGCGCCCACCCGGCCTGCCCCTCACCTGAGCAGCGCCCTGCGGGCCACAACCAGCCCATGGCAGTCGTGGAGCTGCCGCCCGGAGAAGTCTAGCCAGCGGGCACAGCTGCTGCTGCCTGTGCCCAGCGCCACCAGCTCATAGATCTCCTTGGCGTGGCCCCTGGCACCTGGGACCTCTGTAAGGGAAGGGGGGCAGAGCCAGGCCCACAAAGGCCAGGGGTCCACGGTGTGGGAGGGGGATGTGGGGGAGGGTCCCGAAGTGGGGGCAGGGCAAGCCTTACCTCTCTCCAAGATGACTGCGGCCACAGTCCCCTTGCAGGCCCGGTACAGCGAGGTCTGTCCCACCAGACGGTCAAAGCCGGCGCTGACCACGGCCGCACAGCGCTGCTCATGGGTCAGGATGTTCTCTGCGTGGTGGGGAGAGGGTGGAGGTGGGGACCCCGCAAACGGCACCCCTCCCCTCACCCTAGGGCTTAGGACAAGGGGGGCCCACCTACCTACACCCAGAGGGGCGACTGGAGGCTTGCTGGGGGCCTTTGGGGGCTCTGGAACAAAGGGGGTGGATTACCATGGGCACCAGGGTCTGGCCGCCTGTCCTTTGTCCTTCTGGAAGCCAAGAATTTCCACTGGTGGGAATGCAGGGATCATCTTCCAGCAACCCCAAGTTCCTGGGCTGCCCTTCTAGTACTCCCTGCACCCTCCAGGGTGGGCAGACTTCAAAGGAATTAGGGCACTTTTCAGTTCACACCCCCCTCCCCAGCTCCCTGCAGGTGAGGTCCCGATGGTCTCTGCAACGACCCAGCCTGCACGCACACCCACACCCACGTGGGTCTCCGGTCCTGCTTACCTGGGCTCCCCAACTGACTCCGGATGTAGCGGAGGGCAGAGAGCGCCGCCTGCTGCCTGGCCTCGGACTTGCCACTGCCACTGCCGGCAGGGCAGAGCAGCCCGTCCAGCTCCGCACGCACAGAGAAGGGGAAGCTGGCGTCTGGGGTAGAAGAGGCTCCCCGTCAGGGGCCCACCTGAGCCCCAGCCTGCTTCCTCCTGACCCCGCCCCTACCTGCCCTGTCCAACTACTGGGCACCAGGCAATTTTGCCATAAAAGAAAATCAGGAGACGTAAGAGGGGTTTTCATCAGAAAGGACGTAAGGACACATGAAAAATGAATTGCGAAATTTAAACGACGACCACAAAATACAAAATTTTTGAACACATTCAAAATGTGTAGCGTGGGTTCATGGTAATACTGCCCAACGAAGGAGCTTCACTCTGTGGACCGGACCCGAGGTCTTGTCTTCAAAGCCTCTGGCTTCCCACAGTCTCACGTGTCCTTGCTGGGCAGCGCGCTTCTGCTTTTTTTTTTTTTTTTTTTGCTAAAATCTCTTTCTCCATTAAGAGAAGTATCAGTTTCTGAATACAGGACTGCATATTTGGGATGGAGCTCTGTACCAGGTTGTGGGAGTTCCTCAGGCATACTGTCCCCCGGGCGTGGACAGACCAGAGTTCTCTGGGAAACAGGGCTTCAGATTCTGCACGGACCTTTAGGAGGGCTAAGATTAATACAACATTACAATGGGAATTCTGGGTCAGTGGAGAAATGAAACCAAACTGTTTAACAAAACCGTCAATCCATTTTTTTGAGTGACCAGGTAAAAAGGCTCATGGCGAAGATGTCAAGAGAAAGGTACGTAAGGCGGGAGTCCCGAGAACCTATCCCTTCCTGTCACGTGGCTCTGTTGTTTTCCTTGTTTGAAAGATTCGGTGACCAAACGCTCTCGTGTCAAGTGTGACTATGACACAGGACAGAAGAAAACCCTGGAACCGGGATCACTGGGCGAAAGCGCATAAGCCTATTTCGTTCATGGTTCCCACTGGTACTCGCTGCTAACTTGTCTCCCAAAAGAACTGCCCTTTGAGAAGGGAGCCAGCATCTGAGCACTCCTCGCTAGCACCAGGATTTACTCCCTTTCCAAGGGCATCAAGAATGCCAACGAGCAGAGGCAGGACCATCGGAGAAGTCCCTGGTGCCAGATTCACCACAGAAGGGAGAGTGAAGACCCCTGGGGGGTGTCCTCCCCACCCCCGAGTGAGGCCCCCCCACCTAACACCACCAGTGGCAGGACAGACAGATCTCAGGCCTCCCGGGGGATGTGCAGCCAAGGGTGAAAGGTTACTGAGCGTGCTCTCTGGCCCCAATCATAACCTGAACCCAGTCCCAAGGAAATAAACGCAAGGGGACTTTCTACAAGACCACCAGCCCTTGCCAAAAACATCAGTGTCCTGCACACAAAGGTGGGCCTAGGAACTGTGTCATGTGACACGAGATTAGAGATGCTCACAGCTACAGAACAGCTCATCCTCGAGTGAGGGGGAGGGGCAGAGGGAGGAGGAGAAGTAGGTTCCCTGCTGAGCAGGTAATTCCATGTGGAATTCCATCAGAGGACCCCAGGATCATGACCCAGGCCAAGGGCAGATGCCCAACTGGCTGAGCTGCCCAGGTGCCCCCCCAACACACCTTTGGTATAGAAACCAACCAGTCCAGGGCTCTGTTGGTTGGCTGTCCAATTCTTGATTTTGGCTCAGGTCACGGTCTCTGGGTCACGCAACTGAGTCCTTCATTGGGCTCCAAACTCAATGGGGGAGTTTGCTTCCTCTCTCCCTTCCCCCCTCACCCCGCTTGTGCATGAGCTTGTCCCAAATTAAAAAAAAAAAAATCTTAAAAAAATAAAAGAAACCAACCAATCCAGACCTCATACCCAGACCAACAACCCTAGATCACCCCAAGGCAGGCACACTTAATTAGGGACACCCTCCCAATCCCAAAACTTAGTGCCTTGTCTTACACAATCCTAAGCGTACCCGGCATACCTACCCTGCCTCAACCAGTCCTTCCCATCAAAGCCTCTGCATTTTTCTCTACTGGCGCTTCTGCCTCCCAGCCAACCCTGGTTCTGTCCCCAGTGACCCCGTGTGGTGAGTTGGGCCACCAGTTCCTAGGGATCTGTCCTTGATTCTTCCATTATGACAATCATCTCTGTGCCTGCTATCTTACCATCCCTGATTAAAACACGTTCCAAAAACATTTTTAATATGGTATGTTTTTTTGAGCCGTTCATTTGGGGTTCTCTTAGGCGGTCTTATCAATGTACCCAGCAGCTGGACAGATTCTCTTACCACCTCCTTACAAACTGGGAACGCTCTGTCTTAAAGTTGGGAACCTGAATGTGGGACCTGGGGTATTGCTGTGTGTGTCTAAGTCAGAGGCAGGGGGAACACAAGGAGAAAGAGGAGAGAACATGCTGGCGATCACATCTCCGCCCACTGTTACCATTACCGAACTGTGCTTGATAAGGTCATTGGGGCAGGAGCTGACCTTCACTAAGGTAGCTAAATACCTGAACGGCAACTTTAATTGCATATAATTGACCCTCAAAAAACCCCCTGAAAGGATGGATAGTTAACCTCTCCACGCTTCAGAGGGGGCGAACGCTCCCCCTGCTCTGACCTCTGGGGTTAGATGGCACGGTGCGGGGCTCACAGCAGGTGGGCCTCGGCTCCAGGCTCAGGCCCAGCTCACTGGCCCTCCTGCTTCCTCTGAGGTTAGCCCACGGAGCCCCGTGCTCCCACGGCCGGGGCCTCACCTGCTGTCTGGTCTTCTCGGAAGATCAGGGAGACGCCCAGACTGGCTGCGTACTGCGCCAGCAAGGCCACGGCCTGGCCCTGCGGCGGGTCCTTGAGCTGCAGGCCCAGCTGCCTGGCTGCCGTCGGGAGGTCCCCGGCAGGCCCTGCAGGCGGGACAGAGACCCTCGGGGACGTCCCCATCTGTCCCCCCAACTCTTCCCGTGTCCCGGCTACCCCCAGCTCCCCGACTCCGGCCGCCTCCCCGGGCCCACCGTCCCCCGCTGCCGAGGCCTGGGGCTGCCCGCCCCCCTCGTCATTCTCCGCGTTGGGGGTGACCGCGGGCTCCCAGGGATCTTGGCCCAGGTTGGCCGCAGGCCGCCAGGGGCTGGGCCTGGGGTTGATTTGCAAAGACGCCGCCAGGCGGGGCTTCCTGCGGCCGCCGTCCTCCGCGCTTGAGGGGCCGCTGGCTGCTGAAGCCATGGCCGAATGCAGCGATCGCAGACGACAGCGGGACCAATCTCACGCTGCCTGCGCCCTTTCACACGTGCCCGTGCAGCCTGTACGGCTTCTGCGTGAGGAGCACGTGGCTCAGCGGAGGGAGCAAGACAAGATCCGCCCCTGCCTCACTGCTGGCCAATCAGAGCCTGCAGACCTATGTCGGACACTGCACCCAGCCAACTGGAAGGCCAATCTCCTGGGCCGGGAGCCAGGATGTGGAGCAGGGATTGAGCACTCTCCTGGATAACCTCCCACTTCCGGGGTGGGCTTTCAGGCCCGGAAGTGGGAAGGGGAGGAAGGCGGGCGCCCCCCCCCCCAGCCTGGGATGGTCCCGGAAGTGAAGAGCTGGGAAGGGGGTTGGGGCGTCTGGAGTCTCTTCCTTGTTCCCAGCCCAGGATGCCCCAGAGTGCACCCGTCACACCAGATCACTCCCAACCCCTAAGCTCCGGCGGGGGTGGGGGGAGGCGGTAAATGTCTTCAGCTGATGAACGCAGGGTGTTCTTAATTGAAGCGGCCCCACAACGCCTTCAGGATCTACATTTAAAACAGTCCTCGGTATGCCTTCGTGAAGCCTCTAGCCAAAGGTAACCATTTACCACTCCCCCACCCTGTTTTTTGTTGTTGTTGTCGTTCAGAAGGGATTTTAAGTTGGCTTATAAAAACACCACAAGACAACAGTTCTTTAAGATGAGGGGCTAGGAATGAAGGAAAAGTAACAAAAACAATATGAAGTTAGGGATGAAGACAATTTACAGATGGCGTGTTATGATGCAATACACAACTGTTTTGAGGGGTCACACCTCTGAGTCTTACAGGAGCCAGTGAACAGGAAAATATGACCCCTTACTCCACTCACAGTCTAAGGGTTTTTGCTGTTGCTGCCGCTGCCGCTGCTGCTAGCGATCACTCCCTTTGGGTCTGAAAATGCTAAGCTGGTAGTGTGGCCTATGAGGGGCAGTTGATGGAGTCAGGAATATCTGGTTGGAAAGAGCAGGGCAGTGTAGATTGACCCTCGCAAACGCTTCAAGGAATGGCATCAGGAAGAACGATTCTGGTTTGGGGTATAGTTCCAAGAGTGGAAGCAGATGGAAGCAGAAAGAAGGGACATCACAGCAGGTGCTTAGAAAAGGAATGACAACAGCTGCACACAACCACGAAGAGACATGAACAGCATTACCAAGCTTGGAAACATCAGCCACAGGACGTTGCAGGGACAAAAGTCATACAAGCAACTGTTACATACACAACATGGGTGAATCTCCAAAAACCCAACTAAAAAGAGCATCTTCAACATGATTAGGTTAATACACATTCTTTGAACTGGCAAAATTAATGTATGGCGATACAAGTCAGAGTCATGATTACTACCTCAGGGGGATATTGACTAGGAAGTAGCATCGGAGAATTCTCCAGAGTGGCAGGAATGTTCTCTGTCTGGCCTGGGTGGCGGATATGGGGGGATACGTGTATGTAAAAGCTTGATAAGCTGGACACTTAAGACTTGTGCAGGTTACTGCACGGTAAGTGTATGTCAATTAAAAAAAAAGGAAGAGCTTGTTTAGGGAAAGAAAAGGAAGGAAGAAATGGATTGGCCTCACAATGCAGAAGCTAGATGCCTATCTCCTAAGGGTGATATAAAATAGTAGTGTGGTAGGTAAAATAATGGTCCTGCAGAGATGTCCGTGTCCTCATCCCCACCGCCTAGGATTACGTTATGTCATATGACAAGGGGAGCATTATGGTTACAGAAGGAACTAAGGTTTCTAATCAGCTGAGTTTAAGATAGGGAGATCTGGGGCACCTGGCTGACTCGGTATGTGCAGCACGCGGTTCGAGATCTCAGGGTTGTGAGCTCGAGCCTCATATTGGGTGGAGAGATTACTTAAAAGTAAAATCTAAAATTTTTTTTTAAAGGAGACTGTTTTAGGGTACTCAATCACCTTCCTACATTTGAGGGAGCACTTCCGGTCCTATCCGGAAGACCGTCAAGACTCCCACTTCCTTAATAGGGAAGAGGGAGACAAAAGCAGAATCGGAAAGTTGGCATCATGAGAAAGGCTCAGCTGGCTCTTGCTGCCATAAGACGGAAGGGTGCCATGAGTCAAGGAAGGCAGGCAGTTTTCAGGAGCAGACAGAAAAGGCAAGAACCCAGATTCCCCCGAGAACCTCCAGAAAGGAATACGGCCTTGCTAACTAAAATCCTGGTTTTAGCTCAGTGAGACCCATTTTCAAGTTTCTGACCTCTAAGCCTGTACAATATTATCTTTTTAAAAGATTTATTGATTTTAGAGAGAGAGAGTGGGGAGGGTGGGCTGAGGGAGAGAGAGAGAATCTCAAATAGACTCCCCGCTGTGTGCAGAGCCTGACACAGGGCTCCATCTTAGGACCCTGAGATCGTGACCTGAGCCACCCAAGCAACCCGATATTACGTTGTCTTAGGCCACTAGGTTCCTGGCAATCTGTTACAGCAGTAACAGGAAACTAATATAAATGGTCTTCATTGTTTTTGCACGTATAACCTTAAAACAATTTTGAAAAACTATACATCCCAGTTTTTTAGTTGCAAGTTTAAACAGTTTCAAAAGTAACAATTTCTAATTTATTATATATTACAATCACCTTTCCAATGTTTCCACCAAAACCATGGAGATGGAGGCTTCACTTACTCCATTTATGAAAAACACTCTCCAAATGACCTCATTGGCAAAGCCTACCCTCCTAATCAAAACAGTCAGCTAAAACAGAATTAGTGTGTAGCAGAAAGGGTCTGACTTCATTTTTTTTTTCAGTTTAAATAAAAGTCTTGGCATTTTATCAGAAGAATCATCTCATTTCCTCTCCTCTTCCAATTAATCCAGTACTTACCACTCTCCCAGGTGTTTGGGGTATGGCAGTGACCAGCCCGGAAGAATTCCTGCCCTCACAGGGTGACTTCTGTGTTCTAAGACTGCTGAGAAGGCACACTGAGAAGTTTCAATGTGATAAAGCATCATATTTCCTTTTTTTAAAGCTGCTTTATTGAAATATACCTCACATACAGGAAAGTGTACAGATCATTTGATAAATTTTCACACCCTGAACACATCCACATAGCCAGCACTGAGATGCACCTAGTCTTGTTGGCTCCCCAAAGGCCCCCTTCTGTGTCCTTCCACCACTATTTCTTAGGGAACCCACTGTACTCAGTCTAACGGGGACTCTTTCCTGTACAAACTCTGCTTTTTGGAACTTGCCGCTCGTTCGGCACCCATCTCAGGCAATACGCCACAGTGTGAAAAGGCAAGTGTCTAATCTCAAGCATGTCCCAGATAGAAACTGTGCAGATGGATGCTGAGAATTTGGAAATCGATGTTTTAAAAATAATGGTTTTCAAAGTGGGGGGCCTGCACCAGCAGCATCAGCAACACTTGGGAACTCGTTAGAAATGCAAATTCTTCAATCACATCTCAGAGCTAATGAACAGGAAATTCTAGGAGTGGGGCGCAGCAAACCAGTTTAAGAAGCCCTCCAGGGGATTCTGTTGCACGCTCAAGTTTGAGAGCTCTTGGGTTAAGATAATGGTAAGATTTATGACTGCACAGTGGTTCTTAAAGCCTGTGCTCCAAACAAGCACACTTAGCATCATCTGGGAATTTAGGAATGCAAATGATCAAGTCTCACCCCTGCCAGAAACTGTTTTACACTCCATTCAGGAGACACGATGAAAGCTAGAATTTGAGAAGCAATGCCTAGAGGTATACTTGCTTGACCACTGGGAAAGCCTCATGCACCAGGAACGCCTGGTACCCCTAATTGTAAAGCCTGCCTCATAGGGTATGAGGCCAACTAATAATTAGATTTCTACTCACTAATACAGTGCCTGGCTCATATTGGCGCTCAGTGTTTGTTGAGTGAATTAATTTCATACTCAACAGCAAGCCTGTGAAATAGGAAGTTAAGCAGATTTAGAATTAATCCTCGCCAGACTGGCTTTAAGAGTAGGCGGACTAGGGCGCCTGGGTGGCTCGGTGGTTTAAAGCTTCTGCCTTCGACTCAGGTCATGATCAGGGTCCTGGGATCCAGGCCCGCATCAGGCTCTCTGCTCGGTGGGGAGCTTGCTTCCTCCGCTCTCTCTGCCTGCCTCTCTGCCTACTTGTGATCTGTCAAATAAATAAATAAAATCTTAAAAAAAAAAAAAAAGAGTACACGGACTTGACCAGACTATACTTCCAGGGCGCTAGGCGGCGCCTCCACGCCCATTCCCCCTCCATCCAAGAGGTGGCACTCTCGAGCGCCCGCGGAGGCCCGGCTAGGAGGCGGGACTTCCTACATTTGAGGGAGCACTTCCGGTCCTATCCGGAAGACCGTCAATTGCTCTGTTGTTGTCGTTCCATCCCCGGCGCTGGAGTCGGGGTGTAGTTGGCAGGCTTCCTCGTGGCTTGTGGGTCGGCCGAACGTCCCGCGGAGGTCCAAGTCCCCAAGTTCCCGACGAGCACCGCGGGACCCGGGTCACGTAAGTGCGCGCGCCGCGGGGACGGCAGGGAGAGGGGCTCCCGGGCCGGGAGCGGGAACTCGGGCTTGGCCTCTGCGCGGGTCTGCGGGCTCCAACACTGTGACTTTGGGACAGGTCGCCCCACAGCTTGAAGGTGGGTGGTCAGTCCCTACCCCACGGAGCGGGAGGACCCCACAAATGCAAAGCGTGGCGGCAGTTGTCCGGCACACGGCGGTTCCCGCGGGGCGTCTGCGGTGGTCCGAGGAGAGGGCGGGAAATCAAGCTGCTTTGTCGAGGGTTTTTTTTCCGAGGTCGGGGGCTCCACCAGCGCCCTCTGCCTGCCCTTCTTGGTTTGAGGCTAACTCACTTCTGGGTTTGTCCTTTCAGTTTATACGTACTGATTGTTACTGTGGAGCAAATACCCAGGTACTGGGAAGAAATGAAGTCCCTTTCCCATGAGGACCGTTAAAAGTTTGGAATCAGATAGTTTCGTCTCTAAATATCTAATCATGCACTGCGGTGCGTGCTGAGGGGGAAGGGGTGAGGGTGTTGGGGGGGGAGACCCAACAGGAGGCCTGCTGTCTGAAAATCTGAAGGATGGGTCGGATTTGGTAGGCGGGTGGGAAGGGTGCTGGCGTTCATGCTGAACGGAGAGATGATTTGCGGTCGGTGTGATGGGAGCCCGAGCGCAAGAGAGGAGGTAGAGGTGAGCTGGAGCCGCGTGTTTGGAGACACGCGCCCGCTGGTTTGTCGGGGGTGGAGCCATGGCTGGAGCGCCTGGGTGCACCCTAGCTGCAGTCGGGACCGGGCGGAAGGATTCGCTGAGCAGTTTTCTGATTCGTGCCACCGCCCTCTCCTGTTTTGTGATGCGAAAGAGGGTGAGGGCAGCTGCCCAACTTCGGGAACTCAGGAATCAGTGAGATACAGCCCCTGCCCTGGGAGAGCTCCCAGTCTCACGAAAGAGATAAGGCTGTAAGTGGAGACCGCAATTAGAGTGAGGCTGGTGTGCTATGAGATAACACGTGTTTGTTCGTCCGAGAAGTATTTACCGGCTTGTACTGTGTGACAGGTACCTTGCGCGGTGCTGACAGTACGTGGAGGTTGATAAGTTGATAAAATGCGGTGGCAGTTCCGAGGGAAAAGATTTCTGTTTTCCAAGACTAATGCTAGTGTTTGCTTGTGGATGCGTGGGAGCGAAGTGGTTCAGAACTTGGGCTTTGAATTGGTTGGGGGATCAAGGTGTTGGCCTTGGACTGATTTGCTGTTCCTTGAGCTTCAGTTTCCTGAGCTCCAAATCGGGGGCAACAGACAATAAAACAGGTAGTCTGTCTCTGGCAGCTGCTGGTGTTTAGGAAGTGAGCATTACTGTTATATTTGTGATTAATAAAAGAAGAGTGGTGGGGCACCTGGGTGGCTCAGTGGTTAAGCTTCTGCTTTCCACTCACGTCATGATCTCAGGGTCCTGGGATCAAGGTCCTGCCTTGGGCTCGCTGCTCAGCGGGAAGTCGGCTTCTTCCTCTCCCACTCCGCCACCTTGTGTTCCCTCTCTTGCTGTGTGTCTGTCAAATAAATAAATAAATAAATCTTAAAAAAAGAAGAAGAAGAGGGCTAGTGTGGCTGCTTATTTTTCTAGGGCAGTTTGATTTTGGCAGAACCTTTTGATGTGAATTTATTTTATTGTTTTTTCCTTTCACATGAATTTATTGTTCTACAACACAGGGTCAGTTGTGTTTTCCACAAGGTAGTATACTTGAAAGTGGGAAGACAGACAAATAAGACTCAGTGTTGGCTTTGGGGAGCTTGCATTGGTCTTGGGAGTGGAGCCTGGCGTGGAAGTTGTGTCGTCTACTGAAGAGTGATTGTAATACAGTAGCTATGAGTAGAGCTGAGAGCTGCCGTAGAAGCTGCCACCTCACCATGTGTCTGACTTCATCGCCTCCCATTCTCCTCCTCCTTCATTCTGTGGCCTCCCAGCTGTTTCTCACAAACTTCCCTGCCCCAGGACTTTTGCACTTGCTGTTCATTCTGCCAGGACCCTTCCTTGTTTTGTTTTGTTTTGTTTTTTAAACAACTGGACCCCAGTTGTTTTAATGGTTCTGTTCCTCATTAGGTTCAGGCTGTGTCAAATGCCCCATTCTGAGTGATGCTTTCCCTGGCTGCCACTGCCCATCACATTGCCATCCCCTGCTTCCTGGTTGGTTTTAATATTAGCACTTATTAATATCTGGCAGTAGGCTGTGTATTTACTTGTTCTTTATTATTTACTTTCTGAAATAAAATTTAAACTGTAGTCCTCTGAGGGCAGTTCTTACTCTCCCAGGAACCCTGGAAGGCATGCTCAGATTCAAGTCTCCAAGGCGTGATGTGTGGTTCTTGTTTTCCAGGATGGACTTCCCCAGCTCCCTCCGACCCACGCTGTTCATGACTGGCCACCTTGGTCTGAGTGATGTCCCTGACATGTCCTTCATGTGTAGTTGGAGAGACGCCCTGAGGCTGCCGGAGTCCCTGCCCGAGAACTCTAAGGTGAGGATGGAGGGGAGAGCCCTGGCTGCCGCCTCTCCCTTAGTCTCCTTTCCTGCCTTTGCTCAGCAGATGCTCCCTGATGAGCCTCTGCTGTGCGCGGGAGGCCTTAGTAGGCCCTGGAAATCCAGCATAAGTCAGAGGCATGCCCTGCCCTGTGGAACTTAGGGTTAGGTCCAGGGGGACAAGCAGCCAAAGGCAAAAATCATCACCCTGTGTGATAAGAGCTCTGCCCAAAACCCAGAGGATGCACCCACAGTGGGGGGAAAGTGGTGGGGAGCAGGCGGGAGGGGAGAAGAGGCCTCCCAGGACAGGCAGGACAAGGGGCTTTCCCCGGAAGCCTAAGCCATCTGGCTCCCACTTGGAGACAAGCTGCCTAAGGATGATGCCAGGCAGAGGGGAGGGTCCCCAACAAGAAAGGGTTTAATGTCTATTCAGTACCCTCTGGGAGCCCAGCTTGCTGGCTCTTGTACCCCTGAGCGTTGGAGCTGAGTGGTCTTGGGTGAGTGCAGTGCTGGGGGGTAGAGTGGCCTGTGGGCTCCCCGAATCTAACCACAAGATCTCCTGAGTGGTCGTGAGACTCCGGCAGTACTCGGGCCAGCCAGGAATGGTACAGCGCGGGGGTGAGGGGGGGGTGAGGGGGTAGCGAGGGGAAGCTGCAGCTCAGAGGCAGGGACAGGTTCCCAGGCCCTTCTCTTAACCAGCTGTTTCCTGGGGTGAGCCTCCCCATGCCTCCACTTCACCAGTAAAGCAGCGATGACTGTCATACCAGTGAGTTAGTAAGATACCTGATTACAAATTAAAAGTAAATGATGAGGCGCCTGGCTGGCTCGGTCGGTAGAGGGAGCAGCTCTTGACCTCAGGGGCGTTCTAGCCCTGCATTGGGCATGGGGCTTACTGAAAGTCAAAACAAATGTGAAAAAAGACATGGCCCACGCCTGGCCTGGGACTGTGCTCACTGTATTCCTTTCGGGCTTGTATTTCCTCAGAATGAGGCACCACACGTGCCCACGGGCCTGCTCTGGGAGCCAGAGACCCCCGGACCCCTTCCTTTGCTACCTCCCGGTCCTGGTAAGGGTCTTGGTTCCTGGGGCTCCCAAGCTGTCCCCCATGTCACTTCTGTCCCCCGCCTCCCACCCAAAGACCTTCCCTCTCCCCACTGGTGATCTCCAGCCATCTAGGACACCTGGCCCACTTTTGGGCCCTCTCTGGTTCCTGACCAACCCCCTTCTCCAGCCTTACTCTTCCCTCAGACCCCTGGGACCCTGGGGTGACGGCTCAGGACCTGCTTTTCCGGGGAGGTTTCACTTTCCGAAGGAAGCCCCGAGCCGTGCTGGACGTTACCGAACAGGTGAGTAGCCCCACAGTGGGCAGTGCTGGGCAGCGGGGGGGCTGCGTGCGGTGACCTGGCCTCCTCTCCACAGCTCAGCCGCTTCCTGTGGGACCATGGGGACATAGCCTTTGCACCCCTGGGGAAGCTGATGCTAGAGAATTTCAAACTGGAGGGAGCACGGGTGAGTCACCTGCCCACCCGGGAGGGGGACGGCCCACTCTTGTCAGGGTGACCTCAGGTGTGCAAGCTTGACAAGGCCTTTCCACACAGAGTCATTCTAAGAAGACGACAGTGGTCAGTGTGAAGAGCCTACTCCAGGACCTCGGCGGACACCAGCCCTGGGGGCAAGTGGCTAGTGAGAAAGGACGGGGTGGGAAGGCCTAGCTGGGGTGATGTGGAAGCAGCCAGGGCACCAATCCATGTTCCCCTGACAGTTGTTTCCTCGGCGCCATGTGGCCAGGGCAACAGTTCCTTACATCGAACTCCAACTCTAAGTGGAGGAGGGAATTAGATTTGTGAGCTGCAGGCATGGCTGCATCTAGGTGTTCGAATAACATTACTAGAGTTCCCTTTCTTTTCTCCTTCACTTGTCTTTGCTTGGCTTAATTCCTGGACAAACTGTTCCTAAGTGGCAGTAAGACGGCTTATGAGTTCAAGGAGGAAGCTAGTGTTTTTTCCTGAGGCACCAGCCAAAGCCCTGGGAAGGGTGTGGTTGGCGTGGCGTGGGTGTCTAGCTCCTCCGTGCGCTGATCACTGTGGCCAGAGGCGACATAGGACCACTCTTGCAGCAGGGATTAAGGTAGAATCGTTTCCCAAAGGAAGAAATTCTAGGTTAAAAAAAAAAAAAAAAAACGCAAAAAAACCACATCTGCTGGCCTGGCCTCTCTTGGGATGGGATGTAGTCCCCTCTTGGTCACTGGTGTCCCCTGACCCTTCTGCCGTTGCCTTGTCCCCAGCTGCCCCTGGGCTTTCCTCAGCTATAGGCAGCGCCGCTTCTCCATCCTCGGTGGCCCTGTCCTGGGCAAGTCCGTGGCCAGCCTCCTGGGGGCACTGCTGCATGAGGAGCTGGCTATGCGGTGGGAGCAGCTGCTCCTGGATGACGCATTTACCGGAGGCGCTCTGGCCTGGGTGCCCGGGAGGACGCCCCAGGTGGGACAGTTGGTCTACCCTGCGGGAGGTGCTCTAGACAAGCTCTGTATCCTTCCTCAGGGGGCAGGAGGGGGTGGAGGAGGTGGTCTTGGTTGGTCCTGGAGACTGGCAGGATGTCGGGGGACTTGCAGTGGCCAGAGCTCATGCACTTATCCTTAGCCAGAGGCCCAGGTTTCCAAGAGGTCAGTCTGACCCCAGGCGGTGACCCTCAGGCTCTTGGGGACCCTGGCCACATCCAGCTCCGAGGACCTGTCCGGCAGGTGGTGACGCGCACTGTGCAAGGGGAATGTGAGTCCCTTGGACACCTCCCTCCCCACGTGCCTCCCTCCCTCGCTGACTGGCTACCTTGCTCCCTAACTCTGCCCTCTCCATCCCTCAGCCCTGCTGGCTGTCCGCTCTGACTACCACTGTGCCCTGTGGAAGGTCAGTAAGCAGGGGCGACCTGCCCCCCTCCAGGTGCTGCAGGTTGGGAAGGGGGCCACCGGGATCAGCCTCAGGTGAGGGGCTCTGCTGGGCTGGTGGGCACGGAGCTGGGCGAGGGAAAGGGAGGGAGATGAGCTGATCCTGCTTGTGCCCCGCAGCCCTCACCTGCCTGGGGAGCTGGCTCTCTGCAGCCGTTCCGGAGCCGTCTGTCTGTGGACCCCCCAGGATGGGTAATGCCCCTTTCCTGTGAAAACCCTTCACCACAACACACAGCACCCCCCAAACCACAGCCCGTGCTCCCCGGGCAATGTGTCCTGGACCCTGGCCGCCCACCCATGGCTGGCCTGTGTCCCCAAGGCTGCAGCAAGTCTACAAGGACCCTGAGACCCTTGTGTTCTGTGAGCCCTCCCCCTGGCGTTGGGCAGACTTCACCGCTCATCCCCGGGTGCTGACTGTGGGAGACCGCACTGGAGTGAAAATTATTGACACTCAGGTGAGCGGAGGGGGACTGACACAGGCACAGCAGCAGGGCAGAGCAGATGTGGGGAGGGCTGGGGCTGGGCGTCTTCCCCAGAGGGCAAGAAGAGCGGCAGGGCCGTGAGCTTTGCCTGCCTGGTGGCAGGACTGGCTGGGGTCTTGCCGTAGCCCTGGGCTGTGGGAGGGCTGACCTGGGCTTCTCCCCCAGGCCCCACCTGGCTGTGGTCTGCTGCTTTTTCGTGGGGGGGCAGAAGCATCATGCCAGAAAGGGGAACGTGTCCTCCTCGCCCAGTACCTGGGGGCTTGTGGCTCCGAGCCTCTGCTTCCCACACTCCATCTCATCTGCACCCAGGTGAGCAATGCCCCCCCCCCCCCCCCGCTTCCCTGCGCAGGGTCAGGTGGGGCAACTCAGCAAAACAGGAATCCTGAGACTTACGAGTCTGTGGCTGGAATGTGCTAACAGGCGGCTGGGAAAAGTGCCACTGAGCGGAGCTATAGGGAGGCCCACGGTGGAGGAGGAAAGGCACAGGGTGTCGGGAACAGTCTGTGCTAAGTGGGACGGTTTCCCTGTGTGTTCAGGAAAGGTTAGGGTGGTCTGAGGGTCTGCCCCCCACCCACCCCCCAGGACCCCGGGTGTGAACAGGTGTGTCTCGAGCACAGGTCCCAGGGTTGGATGGCTTCGGGGAAGGCCTGGTAGGTGTCTGTGTGACAAGACTGCCCTGCGCCCCTCCTGAGAGTCACTCCCCCGTGGCACTCCGAGTGATAGCCCGGGGAAGCCCCATGTGTGGTGGTGAATGTGGGGACGGGAGGGGCGTCAGGGCCGTCACACTGCTGGGACAGCTCTGGGGCTTGAACTCCGGTTAAGAGCCATGCAGAGAACCTGTCCCATCAGACGCTTCTCTTACGCCTCAGTCACCATCCTCTTAGGTCACAGTCCTAGGCGCTCACACCCACCCCCATCGTGGCCTTCCGTGGTTGCCGCCCCCCCTCCCACGGTTACATTCCTCCCCTCCATCGCGACCCCCCTCGGTCCCAGTTGCCTTTGTTCATGGGCTCCCCTTACA
>PITA01024409.1:0-26314 GCA_004023965.1 Spilogale gracilis
CTCAACATCCAAAAAGAAGATGAACACATCAAAAAATGGGCAAGAGACATGAAGAGGCACTTCTCCATAGAAGATATACAAACGGCTAACAGACACATGAAAAAATGTTCAGCGTCACTAGCTATCAGGGAAATTCAAATCAAAACCACACTGAAATACCACCTTACACCAGTCAGAATGGCCAAAATTAACAAGTCAGGAAACAACAAGTGTTGGAGAGGCTGCGGAGAAAGGGGAACCCTCTTACACTGTTGGTGGGAATGCAAGCTGGTGCAGCCGCTTTGGAAAACAGTGTGGAGATTCTTAAAAAATTAAAAATAGAGCTACCCTATGACCCTGCGATTTTACTGTTTTAAAAACGAGTAACATTTGACTCATTCACTCCCTTTGGTTTTAATGAGACTAGTATTAAGTTATAGAAAACTTAATGATTTAGAAAAAAAAATCAACCTAAAAGACAGGTCTTAAATTGCCAAGATATAGTTTACAGCAGGTTTTTTTTTTTTTTTTTGATTGCCAAAAACTGGTATTTGAAATTCTGTAGTAATAGCCAAATTACCAAATCTGCCATTCTAAAAAGATTAATTGATACATCACAATTTATTTATTTATTTATTTATTTATTTATTTACTTACTTACTTACTAAAGTAGGTTCTTCACCCAACGCACAACCCAGTGCAGGGCTTGAACTTATCACCCTGAGATCAAGACCTGAGCTGAGATTGAGAGTCAAATGCTTAAATGACTGAGCCACTCAGGTGCTCATAAAATTTATGTTTTAAAAGTTTTTTTTTTTCCGCTCAGTTTAAAACTTGGGTACCTGGGTGGCTTAGTTAAATGTCTGCTTTCAGCTTAGGTTATGATCCCAGGGTGCTGGGATGGAATCCCACATCAGGCTCCGTGCACAGTGGGGTGTGTGTTTCTCCCTCTCTCTCTACCCCTCCCCCTCCTAGTGCACTCTCTCTTTAACTCTCACAAATAAAATATTTAATAAAATCATTTAAAACTTAGGCTCATTGCACAACATTTGGAGAAAATTTTAAAATAAAAATAACCCATAATTTTATATTCAGAGGTAACTTAGCACAGTTTATATTTTGATCTTGTTTCTTTTACTTTTTAAGTGCAGCTCTCTTAATATGGTTGAGATCATATTTTCTATTTGGCTTATATTTATATTCTTTCCTGTAATAAAACTTTTCGTATGTATGTATGTAATCTCTACACCCAACATGGGGCTTGAACTCAGAACCCTGAGATCAAGAGTCTCATGCTGTACTGACTGAGCCAGCCAGTTGCTCTCCCTTAGTATTAACTGTAAATTGCCAAGGAACAGCCTGAATTTTCTTTTGCATTCATTCATTCATTCATTCATTCTTTCACTCAATCAAAAAAATGTAAATATATGTATTTATAACCATATGTATCTATAAAACCATACACATATATATACACGCACAGTATTAAAGATACTATGTTGGCTGCTTCTTGGAAAGTTTATTGTCTTTCAGAATATAAAAGTTTTCTGTGTAAAGGAGACTGTGAAGAATATCCTGGTTTTCTTGAAGTTCAGAGAAGGAAACTCTGGATTATCTGACAAAGTTTCTTTGTTTGCAGATTCCTCTCTTTGGTGCGAAGACTGTTGGTCGGAGAAGTCCTGATGGACCAGTGCTGAGCAAAGCTGAATTTGTTGAGAAGGTTCGGCAGAGTAACCAGGCCTGTCATGACGGGGATTTTCACACGGCCATTGTTCTGTACAACGAAGCCTTGGCCGTGGACCCTCAGAACTGCATCCTATACAGCAACAGGTCTGCGGCCTACATGAAAATCCGGCAGTATGACAAGGCGCTAGATGATGCAATCAGAGCTCGACTTCTCAATCCCAAATGGCCAAAGGTAGAAATTTCATTTACTTCACAGAATCTTTTGTGCTGATTTCTTACTTTAATCTAACATTTTATTGAGTTTGCAGTTATTAATATCTTAATTGTATGTCAACAAAGTGTAGCATGGCCTCATTGAGCTGTACACTAGTGAATGGCTTCCCTTTTTAATGCTTGGGAACTGTGCTGTCAAGTTCAAGTTAGATTCTTTTCCTGTATGTTTGAAATTTGAAATTTTTCCTCACTTAGCTCCTTTATAGGATACATTTTAGTCATTTGTATAGGTTTGACATCTTTTCGTGCAGATTTTCAAATGGGGATGGTTTCCTTCTTTCAACTTAAAATCGTTAATTTTATTATTCCCTGTCAATGACTGCTTGTTTTCAGATGGTATTTAATCAGAGAAAATTTTTTTTCTAATACATCATTTTAATTATCTACGTTTCCTTGAATAGTTTAAAACTTGAATTATCTTTGTTTTGTACATACTTTTTTTCAGTGTGCCTATTTACCATCTATTTTAGGAAAGATTTCCTAAGATGTACTAAAATCTTTGAGATTTTTATTTTATTGAGTCACAAAAGCATTCGATCCCTTTCTTGGCTTTCTGTTATGTTAACAAAAGTCAATGGATATTTGCTAGTGATTTAAAAAATATCCTACTGTCTTATTAATGTCATAGTCATATTAATTTATACTTTAACTCTGGTGAGTACTTTTAGCCTCATTCAGTGGAATTTCCAGTGTTGCTGCAGCTTCATGAATTGTTTAGTATTTTGTAATTCCCTAAAGAAGTTCTTTTGTAGCTATAATTATTATAGAAGAAACAGTCTATTTTAAAAAATTGTTATATGACGTCATTTGGGAGTTAGAATGCTGTTATCAAAGGACAGACCCAGGTTCAAACTCCTTCTCTTTTGTTAATGACAGTATGGCTCTTGGTAAGTTTAGTAACCTCTCTGGGGTTATGATAAATAGGATAATAATACTTACCTGTAAGGCTACTTAAGAATCAGAGATAATTTGTTACTTGTTCATAATATATGTTTGCTAGATAATAGCTATGACTGTGACATTTTGATTAAAGGTACAGATGAGTCAGTTATTCTAGCAAGGCTGGACATGTGTCTTCTCTTCCTTTTTCTTTTAACGCCTGTTTTGATGCAATGAGCCTGATAAATAGCTTAATTTTCAAATTAAGTATCTCCATTCATTTCTCTTCTGAATCTACGTATGTTCTTATATTTGTGAACACTTAATAAAAAAGATTATTTACTTCAGAGAGAGTGGGTGAGAACAGCAGGGAGGGGCAGAGGGCTAGAAGTCTTTTTTTTTTTTTTTTTTAAGATTTTATTTAGGGGCACCTGGGTGGCTCAGTGGTTAAAGCATCTGCCTCCAGCTCAGGTCATGATCCTGGAGTCCCATGGGGCTCCCTGCTCGGCGGGAAGCCTGCTTCTCCCTCTCTCACTCCCGCTGCTTGTGTTTCCTCTCTCGCTGTGTTTCTCTCTGTCAAATAAATAAAATCTTTTTTTTTTTTTTTAAGATTTTATTTATTTATTTGACAGAGAAACACAGAGAGAGAGGGAGCACAAGCAGGGGGAGTGAAAGAAGCAGGCTTCCCGTGGAGCAGGGAGCCTGATGCAGAGCCTGATGCAGGGCTTGATTCCAGAACTCCGGGATCATGACTTGAGCCAGAGGCAGTCGTTTAACCAACTGAGCCACCCAGGTGCCCCTGAAGTGAATCTTTCTTAAGCTCACTGGTCATTGTTTACTTATTTATGCATTTGGTTTTTAGTTTATTATTGTTGATTGGAGATGAAAAATCAGTTTTTTACTGAGAGGAATTTTTCTTATAAATGTCAGCTTGAGGTAATGCTGAGTCCACAGCATCTGCTTGGGAACCAGGCTTTGTGAGATTGAACCAACTGCTTTTAGGTGTGTGCTTTACCCTCGGGAAATGATCCAGGAAGTCTGGCAAGAGGGGGAGTCTTGCCATAAAGGAAATTCAGGAAATAGGAATTCAGTTATTTAAATTCTCAGATTTGTTTATCATAATTCATTTCAAGAATGTTCTAATGAGGGGCGCCTGGGTGGCTCAGTTGGTTGAGTGACTGCTTTCGGCTTGGGTCATGAACCCGGAGACCCGGGATCGAGTCCCACATCTGGCTCCCTGCTCGGCGGGAAGCCTGCTTCTCCCTCTCTCACTCCCCCTGCTTGTGCTCCCTCTCTAGCTCTGATTCTCTCTGTCAAATAAATAAATAAAACCTTTAAAAAAGAAAAAAGAATGTTCTTCTTTTTTTTTTTATTGTTACTAAAATTTTTTTTTTCCCAGTGTTTCAAGATTCATTCCCCATTCCCCACACCCAGTGCTCCACGCTTTAGGTGTCCCCAGTACCCACCACCAGGCTCTCCCATCCCTCCACCCCCCTCCCTCCAAGTCCCTCAGTTTGTTTCTGTGTTCAAAATCTCTGTTGTTTCGTTTCCCTCCCTAGATTACCCTAGTTCTTATGACAAAGTTATAAACATATGATAAATATCAAGCTTCCTTCCAGCTCCCAGATGGTACATATTTATCACTAAGGAATGTGAATGCATTGTTTTAAGTGAAGTGAAAGTTTTCTTGTCATTTATACTTGACGGTTGGTTGAACTGTATATACACACTTCTTGGGTGCTATTATTTAAAATGTATTGGCACACCGAGCCTTTAAAGGTTTCTGTTTGTCTTGGTTTCTATAACAAAAGTTTGGTTCCTTTTTTTTTTTTTTAACGTTTTTTTTCTTTTAAATTTTATTTATTTGACAGAGAGAAACACAGCTAGAGAACACAAGCAGGGGGAGTGAGAGGGAGAAGCAGGCTTCCCGGCAAACAGGGAGCCTAATGCCGGGCTTGATCCTGGGACTCCGGGATCATGACCTGAGCCAATCCATAGACCCTAATCAAATTCAGTGTTTGCCTAGCAATATCCTTTATAGACAGACACCCTTTCCTTTCTGATCCTGGATCACACATGTGGTAAGAAATATTTTAGGAGGGGCGCCTGGGTGGCTCAGTGAGTTAAGCCTCTGCCTTTCCGCTCAGATCATGATCTCAGTGTCCTGGGATGGAGTCCCACATCGCTGTATCTCTGCTCAGTGGGGAGCCTGCTTCCCCTCTCTTCCTCTGCCTGCCTCCTGTCTACCTATTTGTGATCTCTCTACCGTCATATAAATAAAATCTTTTATTTAAAAAAGAAATATTTTAGGAGTTTAGTTCAGATAGACTGTAGTATCAGATCTGTACCACCTGCTCACATTTTAAGTAATTTATTAGATTAACTGGATTTTTGACCACTTGTGTGATTGTTATTTTGATGGTTTGTGCCCTGACCTTTGATCATTAACATAATATAGTCCTGATCCTTCACTGCTGACAGTCAGCCTTTGCCCTCACTGCCTGACCTGCAGCTCACTGCTTCTAGTCTAGTCGGACTTTTTTGCCTATCTTGATCCTGGCAGCCAGTTCATCTCTCTTTTTTTGTATCCTTAGCATAATATATAAAGGATAAGTAATATTTTTGTGCCTGTGAATACCATGCCAGGCCCTCATGTTGAGTGCCTGTTCTCTGTAGAAGTTAGGCACAATATAAAGCTGTTGGCATTTAGAATAATTTCACATGTCACAGCCAGCATTATGACTATATAAAGCTGAATAGAGCTGCATACCTAGAACTCTGTGTGTGTGTGTTTGTGTATCATGTTCTGCTGTGAATCTTGGGGTAGGCAGAATGTTCTTTGAAATTATTTTGGATTATGCTCCTGCCTATAGCCTCCATAAAATCTTAGTCTGGTTGTCTCACATACAGAAACTCCTCAGGTAGTTCATTATTTCCCAAGAGAGTGAACTAAACAAATCATAGCCTACCATTTGGGATTGGTTAGCAACTCCTGGAATAGATATCATATAATATTCACTGCTTGAGAATTAAGTAGCTGATATTAATATGATATCGACTTGCATCAATTTCTTTCTTTTTTTCTTTTTTAAAGACTATTTTTTTCTTTGACAGAGAGAGAGAGAGAGAGCACAAGTAGGTAGAGAGGCAGGCAGAGAGACAGGAGGAAACAGGCTCCCTACCCAGCAGAGAGCCCGATGCAGGCCTTGATCCCAGGACCCTGAGATCATGACCTGAGCTGAAAGCAGAGGCTTTAACCCACTGAACCACCCAGGCGCCCGACTTGTATCAATTTCTTAAAGTCAGAGGTCTATTTTCTATAATAAGGTTATTACAGTTGTAATCATTCAAGGGATAAGCTTTAATGATACTTGAAAATAGGCATTTTATGAGTTGGCCAGTTTCTAAATAATAGGTTTCCCAAGTAACTTTTAAATTGGAAGGTGGCATAAACTTTTGATTAAAAGTCTTAATTTTTCTTAATGATAAAAATAGTGAATGTAGGGTAAAAGTCAATTTATTAGCTAGGGAATTTGTGTCATCAGAGAAACAGTGACTTGATTTCTGGACAATATAGTGAGAAAGGGAAATATTTGCAGTGTAATTGTCTGTAGTACATGCATAAGGAATCTTTTATAAATCCATATGACCATGCATTAAAAGCTGTGAAATTTTGAGTAAAATCCAAGTTGGCTTTGGTTTTATGAATATTCCAGACTTGTGCGCCCTCTTGTGTTTAATTTGCAGTTAGCACTTGATTCTACATTCCGTGGCTTTCAGTAGTTTGATGGGTTGTGTTGATGCATGTGTATTTTTTTAAAGAGATTAAAAATATACAAATATAATGAAAAATACTCAATGTATATTACCCAATATTGTTATTATAAGAGGAAATAATGTTGTTTCCCTTGTTCTGTTTCCTAAATTAACTTTCACATACTCAACATCAAATTTTATTATATTTAATGAATGCATTTATTGAAGTATATGTCCTTGAACATAAATTTTTTTGAAAACGACTTAGGATATTTATTTATTTATTTTAAGATTTTATTTATTTGACAGAGAGAAACACAGCTAGAGAGGGAACACAGGTAGGTGGAGGGAGAGAGGGAGAAGCAGGCTTCCTGCTGAGCAGAAAGCCCGATGTGGGGCTTAATCCCGGGTCTCCAGGATCATGACCTGAGCTGAAGGCAGTCGCTTAACCAACTGAGCCACCCAGGCGCCCCACGACTTAGGATATTTAATTATATTTTATTTTTGGTGTGCCTGGGTGGCTCAGTTGGTTACGCGTCTGCTGTTGGCTCAGGTCATGATCTTGGTGTCCGGGAACCAAGCCCCACATCTGGCTCTCTGCTCGGTGCTGAGTCCGCTTCTCTCTTGCTCTCATTCTCCTTCTGTGTCCACGCTATCTCTTGCTTTTGCTCTCACTGTCTCTCAAATAAAAAAAAAATCTTTAAAAAATCAAATTATACTATTATTTTTACATGATATGTTTGTGACTGTTGTGAGCTATGTTGGGTGGTCAGGCTAGTAATAGTGTTTGGCACGCCGGAGACCTTTGGTATATATATGCTGAAGGGAAGAATGGAAGGCTCAGCTGATGACTTGTATTTCTTATTGACTGAGAGAATTGAGTTTAGTTGGATAATTGCCAACTTGTTATAATCTGAAGGATAATTTGTTACTCTGGTTACAAAGACACCTGGAAAAACAAGTGACTTTTGATCTTTGGGACCATATTTAATTGTAGTATAGGACCTTTACATCACATGGAACTTACAATCATATTAAAATTTCAGTTTGTAACCTTTTTTAAGTTGACATGGAACTAGGACTCCCTTTATCTTGAGCCTTTACGGACTGAATTACTTTGATTTTGTGGATCTGTCTAGAATCAGATCAACTTTGGTGTAGATTTATGAGCCGTCGTGTCAAGTGATTATAGAAGTTAGGAAATAGTGTCATAAACAAAGCGTTTCTTTTAAGTAGGGGAGGAATTAAAAAGGTGATTATAAAGAGTTTGATACCAAAGGCTCAGAATTTGAGAATGCCTTGCCTGCTTACCAGATAATAATAAAACCCTCCTACATTTGATTTGTGTAGGCAGTTAGAGCCTAGACTGGTACCATTTAGAGATGGAGATAAAGTGCTTTGTATGGCTTTTTTGATTATGTTCTTAAACTTAATACATCTTAAATTTTAAAGAGTGAGATGTAGGATTCAAATTCCACATAGTTCTGTAACCATACAGTGTCATAGAGAAGTGGATTTGTTTTTTCTAATTTTTTGATTTTTATTTTTTTAAGATTTTATTTATTTATATGACACAGCAAAACACAGCTAGAGAGGGAACACAAATGGGGAGTGAGAGAGGGAGAAGCAGACTTCCGCGCTGAGCAGCGAGCCCAACGCGGGTCTCAATTCCAAGGACTCTGGGATCACGGCCTGAGCTGAAGGCAGATGCTTAACGACTGAGCCACCCAGGCGCCCCAGATTTGTTCTTGATTTTAGTGGTAATTTGTCCTATACAGAATCTTGCCTGTTCTTGTGTCCTTGTAATTTTCGTTTGACAAGGAACTCACTGATTGTTTTGTAATTTACCAAATCACCAATTCAAAAAGAAATTACTTTTGGAAAATTTACTTACATGCAGAGTATTTTTGTAAAGATTTGCTGCTGTGTATCACAAATAACCACACCCATAATCCTGCCCCTTCTTGTTCTTGTTATATATAGTATGTAGATTGGTATTTTGATCTTTTAACTTTCATCTCACCGAATATAATGATAAATACTCAATGTATATTACCCAATATTGTTATATTGGTCTGGAATCAATCCCTACATCAGGCTCCCTGCTCAGCAGGAGGCCTGCTTCTCCCTCTCTCACTCCCCCTGCTTGTGTTCTCTCTCTAGCTGTTTCTCTCTGTCAAGTAAATAAATAAAATCTTAAAAAAAAGCAATGCATTGTTTTGATTTATCTTTAGACAGTTTATATATATTACACCTTTAAGATTGCACTAACATTTATTACTTCAGCTTTTTCCTTGTTTAAACCGTATGAGGTCAGCATGGCAGGCATTTTAATCCCATTTTTACCGACATTGCGACTTGACTAAATGAATTGGTGTATACAGAAGTTCCTTGTAACATATAAAAGGCTTAAATAGAAGAGAATTTTATTACTATCTGTCAGGCTATTCTCAAATTTCAGTCTTTTTATTTTATTTTATTTTATTTTATTTTATTTATTTATTTGACAGAGAGAAACACAGCTAGCGAGGGACCACAAGCAGGGGGAGTAAGAGAGGGAGAAGCAGGCTTCCCGCCGAGCAGGGAGCTAGATGTAGGGCTTGATCCCGGAACTCCAAGATCATGACCTGAGCGGAAGGCAGTCGCTTAACCAACTGAGCCACCCAGGCGCCTCAATTTCAATCTTTTTAAGTCGAATATTCATTCTTCCTATGTGTATACTATATGTTTTTCCATATGGATAGATTATATCATTGACTAGTTGCCATACTCCTAGTAGCCAGTAATTGTGCTTCTCTAGAATAATTTTGTCAGTTATCATGGTAGATTAGAAATTGTGTATTACAATATAATTCTCAGTCACTTCCTCTGTGTTCCTTTCTACATAGTGCAAGCAACTCTTAGTCCTTATGCTGTCCACATTTTGGTTCAGGAAAACAGGGCTGATTAACTGTGTTTAAATAAAAACAAACTAAAATACCAACTGAAAAGTTTGTACATAGGGGCAGCTGGCTGGCTGAGTTGGTAGAGTACACGACTCTTGATCTCAGGGTTGTGAGTTCAAGTCCCATGTTTGGTGTAGCGATTACTTAAAAATAAAATCTTAAAAAAGAAAAAAAAAAGCTTGTGCACATAGTTTCTTTTAGAGGGGCCTTGGGTACCATACTATTATCATTTAAAAAACTGGGAGCAACATAGAAACACAAAATAGAATGGCGGTTGCCTGTGGCTGAAGGGAGGGGAAACAGAGTTTTTCAGTGGTGATGGAATTTTAGTTGATGGAAGTTCTGGAGGTTCATCGCACAAAGATGTGAATATACTCAACACCACTGAACTGCGCACTTAACGCTTAAAAATAACTAAGATGGTGGTGTTATATGAGGTGGTTTTTTTAACTACAATAAAAAACACATTAAAAAGGGTGAAAATACATGAAGTTTAATGTCTCACATGTTCAGGAACCTACTGCCTAGAATGGGATAATGATAATGTTTTCTCAGCAGTGACTGTTTGGGAAGTTAAATTTAACCAGATCTTGGTGTTATAGTTTGGTATTAATTAGCCTTGAGGCTTCTGTAAAACCTCCATCATTTCAGGTGAAATATAAGCCCTTAATTTTTAAGCCTTTGCTGTATTTTGTTCAGTTAATATGGTGAGAAGTGTTCTTGTTTCTAAGCATACGTTACCTTTTCCATTCTGGTTTCTCTGGTAAGAGGAAGAGATTTATTACGTTTAATGAGCCTTCTTACTTGTGCTCAGGAACCTCCTCTCCAGATGTCTGTCTGGCACTCATCATGAGCTGTTTGGAGATATCTTAGGCTTTGCAAAATTCATAAGTAATTAGCATAAGATTTTAGTATAGTCATCTATAATGTACAGTGGTTGATGCAGCAGCTTTTCAGTTTCTTCCAGTAATGACTGTCAAAATCTCATTATTCTAACATCTATTAAAATATTAGTAGACACTGCTGTTTTATCCTTTAGTCTGAAGATTTAATTATAAAATAACTTTTCACTAAAAAGTAATTTATTAAAACAGAAAAGCTCCCTAACCAATAGGATGGTAATTTTCCTTTCTCAATATTAATTTTCCTTTTAGTGGTACCTAATACTCAAGTGCAGCAATTCAAATGGGCAAGTACATGTTATGGAGCCTTTAATAGCTTCTCGTCTCACGTGGAGTAATATTCTTATCATGGCAAAAAAAAAAAAAAGCCCTCATTTAACTCCTGCTCTCACCTCTCTGATTTCATCTTTTATCCCTCACTCTGGCCTACTTTAATCACTTTTTTTTTTTAACCTGTTCCTTGAATATTGGCTTTTTTTTTTTTTTCCTCCTTTATGGGCCTTTTGCATTTGCCACTTGGAATTATCTTTTCCCCATATAATTATGGACGGTTGTTCCTTACATTCAGATATCAGCTTGAATATTACTGCCTAATCTAACTACTTATTCATCTGTAGTAACAGTGCCCTCTTTAATTTTCTCTATAGCTATTCTTAGTACCTGATCTTTTTTTTTCTTTTTTAAGATTGTATTTATTTATTTGACAGAGAGAAACACAGCTAGAGAGGAAACACAAGCAGGGGGAGTGAGAGAGGGAGAAGCAGGCTCCCTGGAGAGCAGGAAGCCCCATGCAGGGCTCCATCCCGGGACTCTGGGATCATGACCTGAGCCGAAGGCAGACCCTTAATGACTGAGCCACCCACGCGCCCTGATAGTTTTGTTTCTTGCTTTTGTTTTTGTTTTGGTCATCTGCCTTTGTCCCCAGAATATATGCTCCATGAGAGGAGAGAGCTTCGCTCTCCTTTTCACCACTGTACCCCCCATGTCCAGAATAGTATGTGACTTGCAGTTAATGCTTACTAGTTGGGCAAATGCCTGAGTGATCCATTCTTGTGCCCAGCTATGCTCTGGGTGCCGCAGAGTTCTGTGGAGGCACAACGTGTAGTCCAGAGACTGGCAATTCACAACTATAATGCAGAAGTATTAAGCCTTATAATAGAGGGGTCTATAAAATGCTATGGGGCCACTGATTAAAGAGTAAATAATTTCTTCTAGAGGTAGGTCATGGGGTATGAGAGATGAGTTAATGTATTAGTGCTTCATATTTCACATTAGAGTATTCTGTGGCACTTTGCTGATTACTTACTGACTAGTTCTTGAATTTCTAATACTGCACTTAACCTTGCTATTTACTTTTCTGTAAAAAGATGGTGGTGATATTGACCTCAAGAACATTGTAAAGATTAATAGTTTAATGTTGGCTAAGTGCTTTGAAAATGCAAACTGCTGTATAAGCCCTGAAGTTCTCAATCATATTAACAATCACTTTCAATAATTAACTTTTATTATGCGCTTTATTCCCAATTATTCAGATAGAAATACATGATATTATGTTTTTAAAAAAGAGATTATTTAGGAAAGGCCTACTTATTATTTGACATGGACTTTTTGAATTGTATTTTTAGTAGAATATAATATCTGTATTTTCTGTTTATACGAATGGTTTCTCCGAAGAGTAGTAATGTATTGTAGCCCCCAGGAGGCAGTAGTATACCGAGAAGATTTTGTGTTTCGGCAAGCCAAAGTGCTGTGTGAGCTGTTAGGGATTACTGACCTGATTTCATATGCAGAGACTCCCTTTCTTATTGATCACATAGTAAAGGTTTCAACAGACATTTTAATGCTCCTTTTCCCATAGTATTGTGTTATCTTGTGTTTAAGAATTTTTCCTTCCTCAGAGAGAGGATCCTATCTATTTCAGTACTGGGAGTGTAAGGATATCTAGGGATTATTATATACAAGGGGTACCTCACTTTATACCATATTTTATATCCTATGCTGTATAATTGAGCCTTGAACAATGTAGAGGTTAAGGTTGCTGACCACCATGGGGATGTGTAATTCTTGACTCCCCCAGAACTTAACTGCTAATAGCCTACTGTTGATTGGAAGCCTTACCAATAACATAAACAGTTGATTGACACTTATTTTGTATGTTATATGCATTGTTTAATGTGTTTTTTAAAAATATATTTATTTTAGAGAGAGAGCATGAGTGGGAGGGGCAGGGAGAGAGGAAGAGAGAAACTCAGGCAGCCAACATTGGGCTTGACCTCACCTCCCCAAGAGCACGACCTGAACTGAAACAAAGCGTTGGGTGCTCAATCGACTATGCCACCCAGGCACCCCTTGTATACTGTATTCTTCACTGTATACTTACAATAAAGGAAGCTGTAGAAAAGAACATGTTATTAAGAAAATCACCAGGAAGCGAAAATACATTTAGTTATAGTACTGTACTTCAGAAAAATCTAGGATCCGCATAGTTCAAAACCATCTTTTTCAAGGTTCAACTGTGTTATAGAATTTTTTTTCCAAAAGTTATGAATAGATTGGAATTTTAATAAATTGAATTTTACCTTAAATTCATTTTGGCATTCAGTTTCAACTTTTGTTTCTGCATGAAGTGCGAAGGGATAAGATGCACTTAAAACTCTTAGTTAACAGTGGCTTGCAGCTTGAGTGATTCTCAACCTATAGCACGCCCCCCCACCCCGATCTTAGAGGACTTCATATTTCATTATCTATTTAAGGAGTCCTACTTCAGAGAGTTAGGGTTAGCCATCTTCCAAGAATTAGGATAACAGCCATCAAAAAGAATATTATTCTTAGGGATGTCCGGCTTTTTCAGTTGGTAGAGCATGTAACTCTAGATTTCAGGGTTATAGATTTGAGCCCCACAGTGGGTGTAGGGATTACTTTAAAAAAATGAATATTATTCCTAATATTTTATCCCTGCATCCCACTTATCCTTAAGTTTTTTTTTTAAGATTTTTTAATTCTGATTTTTTAAAAAGATTTTATTTACTTATTTGATAGAGAGAAACACAGCTAGTGAGGGAACACAAGCAGGGGAGTGAGAGAGGGAAAAGCAGGCTTCTTGCCAAGCAGGGAGCCCGATGCGGCAGGGCTTGATCCTGGGACTCTGGGATCACGACCTGAGCGGAAGGCAGAAGCTCCACGACTGAGCCACTCAGGTGCCCCTCCTTAAAAGTTTTTTATATTAACATACCAGTAACAGTGTTTTATAAAGTGCAGAAATTTTAAAGATCTTTTCTTAACAGTGGTTGGGGGTTTATAGGTTCTTCTTAGGGGCCCCTCTGTGTACTGTCATGATGTCCTACCCTAAGTACTGATGATATCCCTATCCTAAGCACGAACTTATCGCTGTTGTCTTACCTGTATGAGAACTTCTTGAGGGCTGGACTTTGTCTTATTCATGTATGTTTTCCAAGGACAGTTTAGTGCCTGACACATAGTAAGTGCTGAACAAATATTGTAAATGAGTACTGAACTTGTTAGACTTAAGATATTTTAAATAAAAATAATCAGTGCAGAAACAGAAGGAAGCCATTTATAAGGGTTTCTGTTATAGAAGGTTTTTAGGAGTTGTTTACACAATAAAGTGTATCAGTAAAATTGTAGGAAATTCTCACTGGAAATACTGGTTTCAGAGCTTCTGGATGGTACCAGTGGACACTTAAAGCTGGCTTTATTCCTCTATGACACATGTATGGATGCAGGCAGGTTAGATGATATTTTTAGGAGGTGGTGTGGCACATTGTTTCACTAATTACTAATATTTGGAAATTATATGTTGATGAGAACAACCATTTTAACTAGTTTCAAAATAGGTGCTGAGGCTTGATTTTAATTATTTTGTACCAACTTTTTTTTTTAACACTTCTGTATAAAAGGCATTATATCATTATACATTCTATGCAGATATGAAGGTATTAATCCCCTCATCTTCCTTGTGTGGTACTCTACCCTTATACCTACACGTTTATTTTCCTGATACTGATTTTAGAGTCAGCACATGTATAGTTTAGGCCATTCTGTCAACCCGGATAGCTTAAACAGATGGGCAGCCTAAGGTACTATTCTTGTGGTGTTCAGTTCTAGAGCTGTAGTCTTTCGCTAAATCTTGATTGACTGCATTTTTACCTGTGTATCCACCCTCATTACTAATATCTATACTAAAAGCTGCTCAGATTTATGTTACATAGGTTGTATTTTGTACTTTTTGTTTTCTGTCATCCAGAACATGAGGAAATACTTTTATTTTTTTATTTTTTATTTAAAAATTTTTAAAAAAGATTTTATTTATTTATTTGACAGAGAGAGAGATCACAAATAGGCAGAGAGGCAGGCAGAGAAAGAGGGGGAAGCAGGCTCCCGCTGAGCAGGGAGCCCGATGTGGGCCTTGATCCCAGGACCCTGAGATCATGATCTGAGCCGCCTTTAACCCATTGAGCCACCCAGGCGCCCCGAGGAAATACTTTTTTTTTTTTTTTTTTTTTTTTTAAGATTTTATTTATTTGACAGAGAGAAACACAGCCAGAGAGGGAACACAAGCAGGGGGAGTGAGAGAGGGAGAAGCAGGCTTCCCGTCGAGCAGGGAGCCCGATGTGGGACTCGATCCCGGGTCTCCGGGATCATGCCCTGAGCCGAAGGCAGTCACCCAACCAACTGAGCCACCCAGGCGCCCCCCGAGGAAATACTTTTAAAAATATTTGAACTCTAGGGCGCCTGGGTGGTTCAGTGGGTTAAAGCCCCTGCTTTCGTCTCAGGTCATGATCTCAGAGTGCTGGGATCAAGGCCTGCATCGGACTCTCTGCTCAGTGGGGAGCCTGCTTCCTCCTCTCTCTCTGCCTGCCTCGTTGCCTACTTGTGATCTCTCTCTGTCAAATTAAAAAAAAAAAAATCTAAAATTAGGGGCGCCTGGGTGGCTCAGTTGGTTGAGTGACTGCCTTCGGCTCAGGTCATGATCCTGGAGACCCGGGATCGAGCCCCATATTGGGCTCCCTGCTTGGTGGGAAGCCTGCTTCTCCCTTTCTCATTCCCCCTGCTTGTGTTCCCTCTCTTGCTCTGTTTCTCTCTGTCAAATAAATAAAATCTTAAAAAAAAAAATCTAAAATTAAAAAAAAATATTTGAACTCTAACATAAGACTTCTCACTATAATTATTAATTTAGTTGTTTGGGGCTCACTAATAGGTAAGTGTGAAGAATTTCTTTTCCTCCATTGTAATTTTTAAGAATTGAGAAATAACTTAAAACAAACAAACTATTGGGGCACCTGGGTGGCTTAGGTTGATTTCAGCTCAGGTTGTGATCTCAGGGTCGTGAGATCGAGCCCCTCCTTGGGCTCCAGGATCAGCAGGGAGTCTGCTTGGGATTCTCTCTCTCTTTTAGCCTCTACTTCTCCTCCTACTCATGTGTAGGTGCTTGCTCTCTCTCAAATAAGTAAATAACTTAAAAACAAACAAACAAAACCAACCATTCAGTTTTAAAAGGTACCTAGAAACCCTGAATTCTTTGGGAGAAAAATGTTACCAGGTGGTAATGGCTTGGTACCAGAAGACAGGGACAATATTCTAATGCTTCATTTTTCTAGGCTCCTAGAATGTTTATTTGAAGTTAAAAGGTCCAGTAAACTAGTAATTTATATAATATCTATTTTTATTTTTAAAGATTTTACTTTAAGTAATCTCTGTACCCAATGTGGGGCTTGAACTTACAACCCCAAGGTCAAGAGTTACGTGCTGTATGTACTGAGGCAGCCAGGTACCCCCATAAGCCTCAATTTATTGTAATTCCCAGATTGTACTTCTGGCTAGTTCACACTTTCAGAGAATAAATGTTGAAATTATCATTTTTACAGTAAGGTTAAAAAAAAAGCTATAATTCTCTTTGGGGATAAGAATAAGATTAGCTTATTAGCAATTAAAAAATAATGCTGGAAACTAATGCTCACTAAAATTCATTTTGTCTTTAAAGTTTTAAGCACAGCATCAGTGTCTCTCATCACAAATTCCAGCACTTTATCTATGCCTTAATTACAGCATTGTGGACTTTTTATTTTTGTCTTTGTATCATTTAAGAGTAATTATTAAATAGAACAAATACAAAACTTCATTCCCGAGAAGTCATTTTCCCCCTCCTATGCCACTTCTCCTTATAGCTCAGAGGTTTGAGCAGGGACCATAGATAGAAAAAACTTCTGGTTCTGTGGGGCCCATAGGCGCATAGACCAATAATTATGTGGACATATAACTTTTAAATAATTACTTCATTTTTGGACAGGTTCTTATGCTTATGGTATGAAATTCAAGAAGCTTCAAAAGGGCATATAGTAAAGGATAAGTTTTCCTTCCATTCCTGTCCTCTAGCTATTCAGTTTTCCTGTCCAGAGGCAATTGCTATTACTAGCTTGTTTCTGTCCTTCCCAGGGTATTTGACAAATGGAGAAATCTCTCAATATATACAATAATCTTTATGTATCTGTATCTACATATGATTAGATACGTCTGTCTATCTACCTACCTACCTAATCCGCACATATATGGTTGTTAACAGTTTGGAATTGGTAAGGAAAATGGAATATTTTAGGAATGATTTGGGAATTAGGGCTTACGTGAAGCCTAGAAAAAACTGGCAGAGCGAATGTCAGGGGAGTCACCTTGGAAGGTCAGGAAAGCTTCTGCTGGAAGGTTAGGAAAGCAGACACTGAAGACCTTCAGGGTTCTCAAAAGCTGCCTGAGAAACTGCTGCAATCATCACGCATCTTTGAGAGTGCTTCTGTCATGTGTCTCAAGCTGAACTGTGACAATAACGTAAGTGATTCTCAAACAAAAGCAGCTGTGTCCCATAGCTACTATGTTTCCGACATCTGCCTGCACCCACTCCCAAAGAGTAATGGCTTCTCCTCTTTACGTACCTCACATGCATTCCTTTCACTGGCAAAATCTGACCCAGATCTAAATAAGGAAGGCGTTTTGGGGAAATGTAGATGTGTCTTAAAAGAGTAGATGGTTGGGGCGCCTGGGTGGCTCAGTTGGTTAAACATCTTCCTTTGGCTCGGGTTGTGATCCTGGGGTCCTGGGATGGAGCCCTATGTCAGACTCCCTGCTCGGCGGGGCGCCTGCTCCGGGCCTGCTCCTCCCTTTCCCTCTACCTGCAGCTCTGGCTACTTGTGCTCTCTCCTTCTCTCTCTGTCAAATAAAAAAATAAAATCTTAAAAAAAAAAAAAAAAAAAAAAGAGTAGAGGGTTGTCCTAAGTAACCCAGACAGTGGCCAATAGATTTCAGCCTGGGAGAACTGCTGTGTTTCAAATGGGACAGGGATTCTTACCTGAACTTTAAGAAAGGGCTGGAAGGTTTTTGATAAAAGGTGATAGGTTATACATAACAAAAAGACCACAAAAAAGGAGAATTAAGGGAGTGCAGTATCCTGAAAGCAAATGTAAGAAAAAATTTCCGTAAGAATTCAGCAGCTAATTGTAAACAATGCTGTCATGAGGATAAAAGGAGGGAGGAAAAAAATATACTGAGTTTAAAATTGAAGAAGGTCATGGTCATTAGTGAGATTCAAGAGTAGTTTTTGTGGATTATCCAGAGCAGAGATGTCTTTATAAATGGTCAATAGCGTCATCATAATCAGCCAGTTAAGTGAAGAAGTTTATCAAATCAACTTTCCCAACTTTACCATCTTCTGATCATTGAATCTTTCAGCTCCTTTTCTGCTGTATTGTTCATATTATTAAACATAAATACCCAAATGGAATGTAATACTCCTATAATTGTTGGAGTAAAATGGTATTTACATAGAAATTACCTCCTTAGCTCATTTATGTAAATTATCTTCACTGGTTCTAAAACTTTTAAAAAAGATTTATTTATTTGAAAGGTGGGCAGGGAGAGTCTTTTTCAAAAGTTTAAGTTACGCGTGTCTTGGTAGCCCCATCATTAAGCGTCTGCCTTCAGCTCCGGTCATGATCCTGGAGTCCTGGGATTGAGCCCTGCACCCGGCTCCTTGCTCAGCAGGGAGCCTGCTTCTCCCTTTCCCACTCCCCCTGCTTGTGTTCCCTCTCTCACTGTATCTCTCTCTGTCAAATAAATAAATAAAATCTTAAAAAAAATGAAAAATTAAAAAATTTTATTTTAAACATTTTAGAAATTTAAATTCAATTATCATGCATTGTTGCTTTCAGAGATACAGGCCAGTCTTATATAATTCCCAGTGCTCATTACATCACATGCCCTCCTTAATGTTCATCACCCAGTTACCCCATCCCTCCACCATCCTCCCCTCCAGCAACTCTCAGTTTGTTTCCTGAGATTAAGAGCCCCTTATGTTTTGTCTCCCTCTCTGGTTTGTTCTTGTTTTATTTTTTGCTCTCTTCCCCTATGATCCTCTGTTTTGTTTCTTAAATTCCACATATCAGTGAGATCATCTGATAATTGCCTTTCTCTGATTGACTTATTTCACTTAGCATAATACCCTGTAGTTCCATCCACATCATTGCAAATGGCAAGGTTTCATTTTTTGATGGCTGCATAATATTCTGTCACACCATATCTTTTTTATCCATTCATCTGTTTTTTTTTTTTTTTTTAAAGATTTTATTTATTTGACAGAGAGAAACACAGCCAGAGAGGGAACACAAGCAGGGGGAGTGAGAGAGGGATAAACAGGCTTCCTGCCGAGCAGGGAGCCCGATGTGGGACTCGATCCCGGGTCTCTGGGATCATGACCTGAGCCGAAGGCAGTTGCTTAACCAACTGAGCCACCCAGGCGCCCCTCCATTCATCTGTTGATGGACATCTAGGCTCTTTCCATAGTTTGGCAATTGTGGATGTTGCTGTTATAAACATTGGGGTGCAAGTTCTCCTTTGGGTCACTACATGTATATCTTTGGGGTAAATACCCAGTAGTGCAATTGCTTGGTCATAGGGTAGCTCTGTTTTCAACTTTTTGAGGAACCTCCATACTGTTTTCCAGAGTGGCTGCACCAGCTTGCATTCCCACCAACGGTGTAGGAGGGCACCCTTTTCTCTGCATTCTCTCCAACATCTGTCATTTCCTGACCAGTTAATTTTAGCCATTCAGACTGGTGTGATTTTGATTTATATTTCCCAGATGCCAAGTGATGTTGAGCACCTTTTCATGTGTCTGTTGGCCATTTGGATGTCTTCTTTGGAGAAATGTCTATTCATGTTTTCTGCCCATTTCTTGACTAGGGTATTTGTTCTTTGGGTATTGAGTTTGATAAGTTCTTTATAGATTTTGGATACTAAAGCTTTATCTAATATGTCATTTGCAAATATCTTGGGAGAGAGTCTTAAGCAGACGCTATACTGAGTGTGGAGACCCATGTGGGCTTGATCTTGTGTCCCTTGAGATACAATCTGAGCTGAAACCCAGGGTCGGATGCTTAACTGACTATGTCACCCAGGCGCCCCAAGAAAAATCTTTGAGTCATATAGTTTGTGGTCCATTATCATTTATAGGCCTGATAATAAAAAGTATAGACCAACGTTAGCTCATGGTTTTTATAGCGTACTATATTTATATAAGATGTAACCATTGGAGGAAACCTGGTAAATGGTACATGAGTCTTATTATTATTTTTGCAAATTTATCTGAATTATTTCAAAATTTTTAAAAGGTACGTTGACTTGGAATTGAATCTAGGAACCTCTTCTAACTAGCTGAGTTACCTTGGGAAGTTCACTTAATTTCTGTTAACCTCAGTTACCATATCTACAAAATGGAGTTGATGGTAATACACCTATATAAGGATCAAATAAGAGTTTTTCTGAAAATAGTTTGTAGATAGCAGAGGTCTATGTGAATCTGACTTAAAATTGTATACTTTTTGGGGCTCTTGGGTGGCTCAGGCAGTTAAGTGTCTGACTTCAGCTCAGGTTATGATCTCAGGATGCTGGGATTGAGCCCCGTGTGTCATGGTCTGTGCTCAGCAGGGAGTCTGCTTGAGGATTCTCTCTCTCCTTCTGCCCTATCCCCTGCTCACTCTCTCTGTGTCTCTCTCAAATAAATAAATATTTAAAAAAATAGGGATTCTTGGTGGGCTTAGTTGGTTAAGTGTCTGCCTTCAGCTCAGGTCCTGATCCCAGGGTCCTCCTTGCTCAGCAGGAAGCCTGCTTCTTCCTCTGCCTGCCACACCCCTTGCTTGTGCTCTCTCTCTCTGACAAATAAATAACATCTTAAAAAATTAAAAAAATAAAATTATATATTTCTTGCAGTTAAGAATATTTTTATGTATTGAGGTCATCTTGTTGCTTTTATAGACAATTTCACAGATTCATTAAAATCACTTTGGAAGTTTGAATTTTAATTCTACTTTCTAAAGTTATACTTCTTTCAAACTTGTTTTTACTTGCAAACAACGAGTATACTCTCAATACTATGTGCATGTAACATTTTGCAGTCAGGTATGGTCACTTTTGGATTAAATTCATATTTTTTTTTTTCTTAGGAACAACAGCTTGAAATCATCATGTCCAAAGCTTGCATTATTTGCAGGGCCAGTAGGTTTTACAATCTATTTGTGAGGCTAGATTGAAAAAAAGAATCATGGCTCATGGCTTTTGGCCGTTGTGGTCTGTTATCATTCCTCAGCCACTAGCAGGCCACTGGCTTATGAATTTGGAGATTTTCGTTTCACAAATGTTAATTGGGTATCTATTATATGTTAGGTAATGTAGGCACTTGGGATACATCTGTGAACCAGAAGAAGACGTTGCCATCAGCTAGGACGGAGCTTTTTATTGGGACAAGAGAGAAATAAACAGTAATCAAAAATAAATATATGGTACATTAGAAAGTGGTAAGTGCTGTGGAAAAAACAGTGTAAAGATTGGGAGTGAGGGTAGGTTTTATGCAAAAGGTAATATTTGAGCAAAGAGTTAAAGGAAGTAAGGAAGTTAAATGTGAAGGTATTTGGAGGAAGAGTAAGCAGAGGGAACAGCTAAAGCAAAGGCCCTTAGTCAAGAGGGTACTTGGGCCATCTGAGGAAAGAATTTCATATAGCTGGAGTGGAATGAACAGAGGGAAAACTAATAGGACATTAGGGGGACCAGATCATGTAGATTATTGTAAACCATTGTAAGAACTTGAGCTTTTACTGGGGATATGTGGAGCCATTAGAGGGTTTTAAACAGAGAAGTGATAATCTAACTTACCTTTTAAGAGGATTACTCTGGCCGCTGTGTTAAAATGGGTTGTGGGTCTCAGAATCAGAGCACATAGACCTGTTGTGAGGCCACTGCAATAATCCATGTGAGAGATGATGGTGGTAGTGTGGATGTAGTGAGAAGTGGCCAGAGTCTTGATTTATTTTGAAATAGTGCCAACACTATTTTTTAACAGTTTGGGGGTAGTCAAAGATGATTCCAAAGTATTTTGCCTGAGCAACTGGAAGAATTAGATTTGCCATCCGACACAGAGAAGGCTGTGGTTGGAGTAAGATTGGGAAAAAGATCAGGAGTTTAGTTTTGGACATACTGGGTTTGAGATACCTAAAAGATACCCAAGCTAAATGTTGAATAGGTAGTTAAATATGTAGGTCTGGAGTTCAAGAGAAGTGTGAACTGGTTTTGTATTGAAAACCATGATACTGGATGAGGGGAGATAGATGGAAAAGTGAGAGGTGTGAGTTCTGAGTCTGGAGGTCATTTTCCATTCAGAGGTCAGGGAGAAGTAAACAATGAGCAACAGAATGATGAGCGATGCAGATAAATCAACAAGAGAAGGTGGCATTTTGGAAATATCATTGGGTCAGTTGTCACTGAGTGTGAGCACGATTCAGGTATATGAAAATGTGTATGACATCAAAAGATGCTTTGTGACTATCATTCCTGAAGGTGGTAGGTTTTGTTTAAGTGGGTGTGGAAAATGATAGCATATAGAAAACATTCTAGAAATGTTTTTTTTTTATTACAATTTCTGTAATTATTTTAAAAAGGTGCCTTAATCATGTTAATTCATTGCATAAGTAAATATTTTGCATCATTGCTAGAAATTTGGGGAGTTCTTGCATATTTATTCCAAATTTTTCATGGAGAAGATTACTGAGGCCCCATATAAGATTTAGAAATTGGAAGATGCCTGTGAGATCGAATAGGAATTTACAGGACCCTTTTCAAGTTCTTGTTATTTTTTTTTTTTAAGATTTTATTTATTAGAGAGAGACAGAGTGAGAGAGGGAACACAAGCAGGGGAGTGGGAAAGGGAGAAGCAGGCTTCCTCCTGAGCAGGGAGCCTGTTGTGGGGCTTGACCCCAGACCCTGGGACCATGACCTGAGCCAAAGGCAGATGCTTAATGACTGAGCCACCCAGGCATTCCATGTTCTTGTTGTTTTTGTCATTCAGCTAGAGATAATTACAGGAAGTTGCCAAAACCCCCATAGGCTCCATACACTGGGTTTATATATTTCAATCCCTTTAGGGATGGTGTCATGAAAAACTCTATAAGATTTTTTAGATAAACGGGAGGTTGCAAGATAGGGGGCTGGTAGTTTTATCTTTTAGGACTTAGGTAAGGATTAGAACGTCTCATTTCAGACTATCTCAGTGCTACTTTATTTTCCTCAAATGGTAAAAGAGAAATGAGAGCTAAGAAGGCTTGAGCATAGTACGTCCGTAAGTTAAGGATGATGCTCAATGACAGATGTATAGTTTTTTTTTTTTCCCCTAGGATCTGAAAATCTGAGATCAATTTTATAAATATACCTCATAAATTATTTTTACATAGAAGTCATTTACTTAAGGGTTCTAGTCTTTGGAACAAAATAACTAATTAAAAGGCTGTTTCATAATATGAATGAACAGGTTTTCAAGAATCCCAGGAGAAGTCTGCAGACCTTGGGCTTAAGTATTCCCAGTCAATTTGTAAAGTTAAGAGTAAAGGTGCAAAAGTCCATCCAGAATTGAAGCTCTTTCTATAGTTCTGGGATTGAAGTTTGGCCTCATATTCTAATGGGGCTTGAGGGTCTTCAGGCTCAAAAAAGCACTTCATTTTTTGTACTGTTTGTATGGTTTTTGTACATTTTTGTACTGTTGTGCTAATGTCAGATCTGCTGGTTGTGCTCGATGTTAGGGAAGCAAAGAGAAATGAACTTGGATCCTGCCTTGAAGGAACTAAGAATCAAGTTGGGGAGCTAGACCTAAAGCCATGACTTTTCCATTTCAACTACTATCATTTTTAAAAAGGCTTTTCCCTCTATTCTACCATGTTAAACTCCATGATTTTAAATTCCCTATATATTGGTTCCAATATCTGGATTGATTCCGATGATTTTCTTGTCTCTTGGCAGTGTGTTATCTTTTCTTCTTTGTGTTTCTCACGTTTTGGTTGAAAGCAGACATCTTGTGTAGAGCAGTAGACACTTTAGTCACTATTATTTATGTCTGGAAGTGGTGATGCTGCTTTTTTGCTTGACCTTTGTTGTTGGAGCTGTGTTACGTTAGTTAGAAGCTGAGATGAGTTTGGGTTTTGTTGTCCTTTGACTCAGTATACCATGTGTTTCAAATTCATCTAGTGTTTACCCTGTGCTAAGGGTGAGGTTTGGTTTACCAGAGACTTTTTCTCAAAGTCTGATCCACCCTCAGTTTCCCTTTGTAGCAGAAAGGGTCTTTTTCCACACGCTTACCTTTAGCTCCAGCCATGGATCTGCTGTCATTGGTCATTCAGTGCCTCCTAACTTGGTACTAAGGGGCCAGAGGAAGGGATGTTTTCTGTTGTCCTGGCTCATCCTCAGCCTTAGGCAGTTGGTGGGTGGGGCCATATTGGTTTTCCTGACTCAGGTTCTTTCAGAGTTAGGGGATGGTCTGGAACTAGAACATTCCTCTGTCTCTTCCCCTACCTCATGTCTTTTTTCTGATCCCCTCTCCCAGTCAGCTAATGGCTTTTGTTCTGTAAGGCAGAAGTATTGGGATAGGACTTCACGTGTTCCCAGGAGCAGGGGCTGCTTCCCTCTCCTGGGCCTACACAACAAGGGAGCCCTGCTCTGGCTTCTTTTTCTTTCTTTCTTTCTTTTTTTTTTTAAAGATTTTATTTATTTTACAGAGAGAAACACAGCCAGAGAGGGAACACAAGCAGAGAGATTGAGAGAGGGAGAAGCAGGCTTCCTGCTGAGCAGGAACCCCATTGTGGGGCTCAGTCCCGGGTCTCCAGGATAATGACCTGAGCCGAAAGCAGTCGCTTAACCAACTGAGCCACCCAGGCGCCCCATTCTTTGCTCTGGTTTCTTATATTGCCCCCACACCTTCTCCCCAGCACCAGAGAAGGTGTCTAGAGAAGAATCTGTGAGAGGATGCAGACTGCCAGTGTTTCTCCACTCTCATGCTAGCCCACATTTGGCTTTTAGCAGTTTGTTAAAAAATTTAGCTGATTTTTTTTCTGCAAGTGTGTAGCGCCTGATAAGTACTCCAAGTAAGCAAGTGTTCGCCTTCTATTTCTTTTTGAGGGCATCTGTCTTTCCTTAGATTTCAGAGTAGCTGGTTGTCCTACAATCTGAAGTCTCTAATGGTTTCTAGAAGAGTTATATTTGTTTAGATTATCTACTTTTTTCTTATTATAAGAGTGGGAGCAACTCTCTTTCCAGCATTCTGCATCCTAAGTGGAAGCCAGGAATTATTTATGATGTTTAAAAAATTTTAACTTCGATTCCATCATAACTAAGCTTTTTTTTTTTTTTTTTAAAGATTTTATTTATTTGACAGTGAGAAACACAGCTAGAGAGGGAACACAAGCAGGGGGCCTGAGAGAGGGAGAAGCAGGCTTCCCGCCGAGCAGGGAGCCCGATGTGGGGCTTGATCCTGGGTCTCCAGGATCATGACCTGAGCCGAAGGCAGTCGCTTAACCAACTGAGCCACCCAGGCGCCCCATAACTAAGCTTTAAGTTAATAATTTAAAGATAAATTAGTTCTACTTATTAATGACAGAAAATATAAGGCTTTGTTTTTGTTTTTTTTTTTAAGATTTTATTTATTTATTTCATAGAGAGAAACACAGCTAGAGAGGGAACACAAGCAGGGGGAGTGAGAGAGGGAGAAGCAGGCTTCCCGCTGAGCAGGGAGCCCGATGTGGGACTCAATCCCAGGTCTCTGGGATCATGACCTGAGCTGAAGGCAGTCGCTTAACCAACTGAGCCACCCAGGTGCCCCAGAAAGTATAGGGCTTTGTTACTGAAGTTTATAGCTTTATACATATTTTTAATTATATAGGCTCTTAGCAACATTATGTTTTTATAAGTATTTTTCTTTTTTAAAAGATTTTATTTATTTGACAGAGAGAAACATAGCCAGAGAGAGAATACAAGCAGGGGGAGTGAGAGAGGGAGAAGCAGGCTTCCCGCCGAGCATGGAGCCCGACGTGGGACCCCGATGTGGGGCTAGATCCCGGCACTGTGGGATCATGACCCTGCCGAAGGCAGATGCTCAGTGACTGAGCCACCCAGGTGCCCCTATAAGTACATATTTTTTTCTACTTTAGGGAAAATCGTTGACACTTTAGAAATTTGAAAGGGGCCTTTCTCCGGAACCGTCCCGTTTGAGGCTGCCAGTCAAGGTGATAGGAAGCAGGAGCCAAAGAGAAGATCAGCCAGACTGTCTGCTATGCCTGTGCCCATTACATCAGAGTTGAAGCCCAAAAGAACACCAACTCCAAAGGCACCAGCTCCTGAAAAAGAACTTGAGGAAATGAAAGAAGAAAAAAATGAAGGTGTTGAAGAAGAAGGAACAGAAAAAAAGGAAGTAGTTGCAGCCACAGGAGAAAATGAAAAAGATCAGGAAGGAGATGGAGAAGACAAAAACAAAAAAGAAGAGAAAAGAGAAGATGGGAAAGAGAACAAAGATGGAAAAGGAGA
>PITA01024410.1:0-26316 GCA_004023965.1 Spilogale gracilis
GGGGAGACGAGTGCTGATTCCTCAAAGGTCTGTTTATTGTGGGCACTTTCCCAATGAGATGTGCCAGGCAGATGTCCCTTTTCCACCCCTGGCCACCTCCAGGAAGACTGATGACACAGGCTTCAGGCTCCCTGGCTCTGGCTGCTCTCTGGAAGACCCCGTCCTGACAGGAACGTGAGGAAGCAGGAAGTGGTCGGTCCCCGCATTCACTCATTCCTGCGTGCATTCTTCCTGCCTCTCCTGTGGGCATTGCGGGTGGGTGGAGTTGGAACGGCCCTGCCTCCGAGGCTCGGGGTCCAGCGTGGCCAGCAGCCTTCAGTTCACCGGAAGTTTCACTCTGTGAGTTGAAAGGTGCCTGAGAAAGAGTTGGTCACTAGGGCCTTCCTGGGCAGAGCCCTCAGGTCCCAATAACACATCTCTATTAGTGATATTAGTGGTATTTTTGTTTATTTATGTGATGCTTATGCCCCTGCCTTGTTCCAAAAGGAGTGGGAGACCTTACAGGAAAAGGCAAAGAAATGGTAAAAACCTGAAGAGCAGGCAGACAACTCAGGAGCCAGAGGCACCTCACTGGGCCATCCATCGCTGGGCCTCCCTGACCCCGGCAGAGAGGAAGGCGGAGTGAGAGGCAGGTAGACTCTGACGTGACAAAGTGCTTCTTCTTGCTGTCAGGGCTGGTGGGGGAACTTTGATTTCCTTCATGGGGAGTTAGGGCGTCTGTGCTCCAAAGGATCCCTGTGCACTCGGAATGGCTGGAAAGTGGCTTTGAGTGAGCCGGCAGAGCGAGCTATGCCCTGGAGAGGGAAACTGAGTCTCATGAACCTTGCTGAAGCCACTGACCATAGGAATTCTCCAGAACCTTTCTGGAAAGCTTCCCAGACACACACTGTGGGGGGAGGAGTCTGGGGTTTGGTGCTGAGGTCACGTTGGTAAAGCAGGCGTGTGACTCAGTCTGGTCACTGCTGTGACAGGTGGCGGTGACCTCATGGAGGACTTCAAAACCTGAGTTCAGAGTCAGCTGAAGCCAGCCTGCCCAGCACCACACCCTCTGTTTTCCATGTGAGCACCCCGATTGCTTTGGGGTCCTGCTTTTCCTTGGTTCGTGCTCTGGGATGGATCAGCATGCAAAGCATCAGGGACAAGGAAGCCAGGTCTGTCACCTTGCAGGAGAAGTGTCTGCAGGGCGGGGGAGGGGGATGGGGGTGGAGGGAAGATACAGGAGGGAGCAGAGCATCTGTGCTGGGGAAAGCAGACAGCCACTCCTGGGAGGTCGTTTGAACTCTTACCTTTCACTAGTGCAAACCCACGAGTCTGGTGCTGCTGCTAGGTCATAGAATTATTTTTCTCCTTCTAAGGTCAGTGACTTGTTGCAGCTGATTATGTCCCTGAACTATAGACAGGCAGCCCCCATTTGCCGACTTCCCTGTCTCCCTGCTCTGGGAAATGCGAGATCACACTGAGCCCCCGTCCATCATTGGCTCGCAGGTGGCACTTGGAAATGAAAGAGACTCGTTCCATATTCCCAATCAATGTCTGTCTGCCATCTCCGCCGATAACTGCCGGGTGGTCCAATCTTTCCCCTGACAGAAAGGCACCCTGGGGGTCAGCCTGAAGATGTGCTAGAGGGAAGAGGTGGCCGTTTGATTCAGAGCCTCCTCGCTGGGCTGGAATTAAGTTGGCTTTTCTTCTAATGAAACTGACTCCAAGGGTCTCTGCGTGCCAGAGATTCAATGGCTCTCAAGAGAAGTGGTGATGGTGCTGATGCTGAGGTTGTGCACACAGGCAGCTTCGCGCTCCTACCCCGCGGATGACATGTGCAAGGGGCTTGGAGCCCCGGAGGGGGCAGCGGCTGCCTGGTACGCTGTTGGGAACGCATAGTAGGCACACAGGGAATGTGGAGGGACTGGCCCCTGGTTGCTGCCTTTCCCAGTCCTTTGATGGAGAGACCAAGACATTAAGAGGCCTATGGTCTCTCGTGGTTCGAGTCCCTAACCATGGTTCTCATGTGTGCAAGTAGCAGAGGTCAAACCCTGAAGGAAAAGGCACTTTCCCTTCTGGCAAAGCTCTATACTGGAGTCTTGAGTCCCAATTCCAAATAACCAGTAGAAAGAAGGATTCTGATCGGTCCAGCCAGGGACAGTCATCCATTCCTGTCCAATCAGTTGTAACCGAGAGGCTCGGGGCAACCTGGCCACCACGTGTGGCTGGGTAGGGGAGGGGGCAGGTATCTCCTGGGCCACTCTACTTCAGTAGCTCCGAAATATACCCTAGATTTGGGAGCTGCTTTCCTTGCAGCTGGGTGAAAATTTCGTTCAGATTTGTGGATCAGTGAGGGTGACAATGAGCGGACATGGTCATCAGAAATTGGGTTGAAAAACCCAACCAGAGGAATGCCAGGGGCTTCTTTTCTTAGAGAAGCATGAGGGGCAGGGGAGCCTCATGGAGATCCTGGCAGCCACAGGTGAGGGGTGTCATGCTCAGGGGCCAGAGGGTAGGACCAGTGGCCCTGCTCTCTGTCCTAGACATGGCCTGGACTGGGGGGGATTCTCAGGGGACCCCATGTCCCCATTGTCCACTCCAAAAGTCCGAACGTTCATGCCTCGGTGAGTACTCACACCTTACTGGGAACACAGCACCCACCCCACATGGCACCCACCCTTCGGAATCTTGCCCCGATTTCTCATACTAAACACCATCATCTCCTGGAAGCCTCCGGGGACCCTCCATCAACATGACTCTTCTTCCTCTGGTGAGCACTCGTTAATGCCTTGGGCTCCTTTTCCTAAGTGCTACTTACAGCTTGTCTGTGCTCTCTCCGCAAGTCCCAGGGCTTCCAACATGACCAGGGCTGGTGGAAAGGAGGAGATAAGATTTCAATTGAATATAAGGTTGGATTTTTGAAGGTATTTTATTTATCTATTTGAGAGAGAGAGAATAAGGAGGGAGGGGCAGAGGGAGAAGCAGACTCCCTATTGATCAGGGAGCCCAGTGTGGGGCTCTATCCCAGGTCCCCAGGATCGTGACCTGAGCCAAAGGCAAATGCTTAACTGACTGCGGCACCCAGGTGCCCCAAGACTATATTTTTAAATTGGACTGACTCAATTGTGACTGGAAAGTGATGAAATATGCCGGACATGTCTTTAAAGGATGGTTTGGTTATAAGACCAGAAAAGCCACAAATAACATAGGATAAGACAAGATAGAAGTTGATTTTTCCTTCTTGTAAAAGATGTATGGAGGCGGGAATCCAGGGCTGACGTGGGGGCTCTGCTGCACGCAGCTAACAGGGACCAGGCTTTCTACCCCACCGTACTTAGAACATGACCCTTGCCTACACGGCTCAATATAGCTGTTAGAGTTCCAGCCAACACAACAACGTCCTAAGCAGTAGGTTGGAGGGAAGGAAGACTTCTTTTTAAGAATGACTCCCAGGCATACCCCACAACACTTCCTCTTCTTTCCCTTGGCCAGAAGTTAGTCATATCACCAAACCTAGTTATGTCAGAAAAGACTGGTATTGGGGAAAAACCAGTGGTTTCCACTTCAGATAGGAAAAGGAGGCTGGCAAGAGCCCTGTGGAAAGCAGTGATTTGAATTGTTCCAATCAATGTGACATTATTTCTCCCCATTGAGACTGGAAAGAGGGATTTAATCTGAGCTGGGAGGTTATGAGTGGGGTTGCCAGATAAAATACAGATGCCCATCTAACAAATAATTCCTTAGTGTAAGTATGTCCCAAGTAACACATGGGCTATACTTACACTAAAAATTATTTGTTGTCTGAAATTAAGTTTAATTGAGTGTCCCGTATGTTCATCTGCTCAATATGGCAACTTAGTTTTGAGGGGAGGTGGGAAACCCTCCAAAGGCAAGAAGATGCTGGGGTGGCTTGCCGTGGTGGTGGGAAATCACCCTCTCTCCCTTCTCCTCTTGAGCATGTTAGTCTTCTCCTTGGTGCCCCTGCAATGGGTGGTTTGTTGAGTCCTCAGAACTCCTCCATTAGCCAGAAAATTTGGAGACAGTGTGTTTACAAGCCCTGCTGATAAATTATATATGTAAGTCCAATTATTTGGGATTTATGTTCTATGTGTACTATTACCTTCCACAGATGATTTGCAGAAATTTCACAGGTTCTGCTGATGAATTACATCTATAGTTACATTTTCTTAAGATTTATGCTCCTCCTAGTTTCTTAAAGGATTTGTAGGTATTTTATAAAGTTCATCCCAAGGAAAAACCAAATTAAAAACAAACAATTACAAATTAAAAACAAACAAACAAACAAACAAACAAAAAACAGAGCAAAAGCTACTTGGAAGAAGCAGAGAATGATTTCTGTTCCAGGTGGAGTGAGCTCTGTGCTGACGAGGTGTGATTTGGCAGGGCACCGCGTGGAGACGACCATTACCATGGTGTGCATAGATCTCGATTCAGTGCGTGGAATTCAGTTTCTACCAAAGATCAATCAGGGTGTTTTGATGTACTTTAAACAGTGATCCTGCAGGTTAAAAACCCCTATGGTTTTTCAGTGTATCCTGGGTCTCCTTGTGGGAGGTGGTCCCAGGAGGGCAAGCCTGAGGGTGTCCTGCTTGCTCACTCTTGGTGGGCACAACAATCACCTGGGAAGTTTCCAGGGTACACCCCAGGCCTCTACCCACTTTGCAGGTAGGGCCCAGGTACCGGGAAGATGAAGGCTCCCCAGGGGATGTCCACCTGGGGACCACAGGAATAAAGGGTTCTCTTTCATTTTCTGGATGGGGAAGGAGAGGTTCAGCCAGTCAAAGAGAGTGGCTCAATCAGGTGGCAGTGTTATAGCTGAGACCTTTGATTCTCTGACTCTGACTCACTGCTCACTCTGCATCCAAAATATTTTGTCAACCTGCAACTTTCCAGATGCAGAAGGAAACCCAGAACCGCTTACAGATCTCAGTTTGGGGCAGAGGTGACTATGTTGAAGGAGATGTGCACTGTCCCTCCCATGTGCCAGCCGTGGTGTTATTGTGCACGCTGTAGTACTCTATGCTGACTGTCACACTGGCTCCGTCGGGGAGGCACCTAACCAATTACAAAACTGAGGCCTAGAGAGGGGGGCTGGCTCCAAGCCACACATCTGGTAAGTGATGGAGCCGGGACTAGAATCCCTTCCTGCCTGACTCAGACCCTGTGCTAATTTAACCATCACACCCCATAAAGCACATCCCATCCTTAAAACCAGCACTTCCCAAATAGACTGAGCACACCAGTCACGGGCCAGCAGGTCTGGGGTGGAGTCAAGAGTCCGCATCTCTAACAAGTTCCTGGTGCTGCAGCTGCTGCTGGTCCGGGGACCACCCTTGGAGTTGAAAGAATGTAAAAGCATCACCATCATCCTCACTGTTGTTGGTGGTTGTTTTTGACTTGTTTTGCTTTTAAAAATAGTTTTACAGGGGCGCCTGGGTGGCTCAGTGGTTAAGCCTCTGCCTTCAGCTCAGGCCATGATCCTGGAGTCCTAGGATCGAGCCCCACATAGGGCTGCCTGTTCGGCGGGAAGCCTGCTTCTCCCTCTCTCATTCCAGCTGCTTGTGTTCCCTCTCTTGCTGTGTTTCTCTCTGTCAAATAAATAAAAAATCTTAAAAAAAAAAAAAAAACAGTTTTACAGAAGTGCTTGGGTGGCTTAGTTGGTTAAGCATCTGCCTTGAGCTCAGGTCAGGATCCCAGGATCATGGGATCAAGCCCTAAGTTGGGCTTCCTGCTCAGGGAGAGTCCGCTTCTCCCTTGGCACCTCCCCCCACTCATGCTTTCTCTCATGTGCTCACTGTCTCTCTCAAATAAATAAATAAAATCTTTTTAAAAACCCTACTTTTACAGATGAGTGAAAAGTGAGTGTAAGTATGGATTTTTTCACATCCCCACCTGGATTCAACAAGGGTCACTATGACTTTGTAAAGGTGAAATTAATCAATGACAAGGTAACAGTACTTCATTTGGATTTAGATTTCTCCTGACCCATGCTATGTAGTCCATTTGACAGCCGGGCAAACCCAGGAGATGTTCTCAGCTCTGTTTATAAATGTTAGAGTAGATGCCCATAGTAATGAGAAAAGTCAGCCCCTCACTCTGACAAATTGGAATTTTGTAGGAACTCCCATATTTGTTAATGTCTTAGTTTGGGTTCCTCTTAGAGCAGAACTGAGACAAACTTTGGGTATAAGTAGTTGATTTGGGAGGTGATCCAGGAAGGATGGTGAGGGAGGAGGAGAAGGGAGGAAAGCCAATCCATGGGGGAATAATATGGGAGTTAACTGGGTGCAGCCCTCCTGGAGTCCCTTCCTCTGGAATAGTCACACCAAGGGGCAAGGATGTTATGGTGCTTGGCAAAGCTCACCTGGACAGAGAGGTACAGGTGTTTGCAGTAAGATGCTGCAGGGTCAGCTGTCTGCTGTCCCTGGCTGCAATGGGCTGACCCTCAGCCACTGCGTCCTGCCACCACTTGATTGAGGAAGCAGGGACATCATGCCCAACTTGGGTTATTACACATTTTCAAGGTGGAAGCTGACCCTGCTTCTAGAAATGAAAAACCAGCAGATGGGTGCTTGGGTGGCTGAGAGGGTTAAGCCACTGCCCTCAGCTTAGGTCATGAAATCAAGCCCCACATCAATCTCTCTGCTTGGCGGGGAGCCTGCTTCCCCCTCTTTCTCTGCCTGCTTCTCTGCCTCTTTGTGATCCATCTCTGTCAAAATAAATAAATAAAATATTTAAAAAAAAAAGAAAAGAAAAAAAAACAGCAGAGACTCTTGGTCAGCTTGAGAAAGAAGGGGACTATTTCTCAGATGACACCACTGGGGCAAAGCTGAAAGATTGGATGTGCATGAGTCTGGGGACACCAATATGATACTTGCCCAAAGGAGTAAGCATTTCATTAACCATAACTTCTTTGTGATCATTCAACAGCAGGACAGGGACCAGGGAGAGGCATGGGGGGTGGTGGGGAGCATCTAGGGCACAAAATTTAAGGAGGGCCTCAGTTTTAGGGTCATCTAAATAGGCCCTTAAATTACCTTGGTATCTTTGTGGAAAATCAATGTACTCTCTAAGTTAGGGTCTATTTCTTGCATCCGTTCTGTCCTATTGGCCTGATCATTGAACTCTCTGTTGATACAGTAGCTTTATAGTAAATCTTGAAATTGGGCAACATGGTTAAAGTTTTCTTGAAAATCCTACTAGAAATTCCCAACAAGCTTTTTGTAGAAATGGACAAGCTACTTCAAAAACTTATATGGTAGCATGAAGGTGCTGGAATAAAGGCCCTTCCGTTTGTATCTCCTGCCCGACAGCCTGCCTTTGGCTTTAATGGCAATGCAGGGTTGTTGGTGATGTGTTCCCTCCACCTTTGTATGTCTGAAAAGTCTCTATTTCATTTTTATTTTTGAAAGGCATTTTTTTCTGGGTATAGAAGGATAGGTTTAGTTTTCATGTTTTCTTTAGTACTTTTTAAACTATTTTATTTATTTACGAGAGAGTGAGCATGAGCTGGGGAGGAGGGGGCAGAGGGAGAAGCAGACTGTCTGCTGAGCACAAAACTGGATGTAGGGCTCTGTCTCAGCACCCAGGGATCCTGGCTTGAGTTGAAGGTGCCCCTTCTTTAGTACTTTAAAGATGTTACTCTGTTGTCTCCTGGCTTGCATTTTCTTCCCCCAATGAGACACCTGTTGTCATCCTTATGTTTATTGCTTTTTATGTAATGTGCTTGATTCCTTGGGCTGCTCTTAAGACTTTTTCTAATCACTTGCTTTGTGCCACTTGATCATGATGTACCTTTTTAACATATTTCTTGGGCTTGGTGTTCAGTAAGCTTCCTGGTTCTATGGGTTTATAGTTTTCATTAAATTTGGGGGAAAATCCCAGCCATGAATTCTTCTAATCTTTTTTATCTTCTTCTCTTCCACAGGGTAGTGCTAGTGTACATATATTGGGATGTCTGAAGTGGTCCCTGAGCTAACTGAGGCTCTGCTCATTTTTCCCCCATTCACTTATCTCTGTGTGGTTCGTTTTGGGTATTTCCTATTGTTAGGACTTCAAGTTCACTAATATTTTGTCCAACAGTGTCTAAGCTGCCATTAATCCTGCTCAGTACATCTAATAGTTTTTGTGTCTGTGCTGAATACCACTGAGAGTCTGGTTATGTGTCTTTTTATTTTTCAAAGAGCATTAGGTTTTATTATAGCAAGAACTTAATTTCCTGGAAGATCACCTTCAGTCTATAGTGGCTTGATTTTAGACCTTCTTGGGGTGAGTGTGCAGTAACCCCATACTCCATTTGCAAGAGTGGATTTGCTGGGTTGTTCCCTGACTAAGGGCATACAGTACCTCTCTGTCTGGGTTGGTCTGAACTCCAGCGTCTCTTAGCTCTGCACAAAGTTAGACTCTATTCACCCCCTCTCCTCTGGCTTCCCGCTAGTCTCTACCAGACCTTACAGAAATTTTCCCTGTACACATGCAGCTCGATATTCAGTCAAAGACTGAAGGGATTCCACGTGTAGATTTTTGGAGCTCCTTCTGTATGTAACTGCCCCCTCTTGGATTCTCTGCTCTGCATATTCCAGCCACCTTGGGATGGAGAATGTCAATCTCTGTTCCCTCTGTCTGGTGAGAACGCTGCTGTGTTTGCACTCCTCTTCCCTGTACCAAAGTTTGCAAAGATCCCCTGGCCAGTGAGTCTGGATAAACATGGGGTTCCCTTCTGGGAAACCACTTGAAGATCACAGCTCTGCATGGTCTGCTGTTAAGTGAAACAGTCGCTTCATATGAATGCCTGGTTCTGCAGCTGTTGGTGGGAAAGAGTAGGTCTCACTTGTTACACCTTGAGGGCTGGATCTGGTGTTCTGTTTCTCTATTGGACCGGCCCCATCTCCCTTTTGGAGCAGAAGGGCTGTGCTGAAGCCTGAGCTCCTGTGCTGTCTTACTGGGAAACACACAGTGGTTTCAAGAGGAGTTTCCAGAGATGTTCTGGGAGATGGTGGTTGAGTGACATCTTGAGGACACAAAAGAGCTTCTGTTGCCTTTTCCCTGGTGCCAGTCCTCTGCTGTCATTTTCAAGGGCCTCCAGCACTGGGGCATCCTGGGTGCCAATGGGAAAGAAGCCACCGTTAGTGTCACTAAGCTCACTTTTCATCCACTCTGCCTCTGATGGAGGAAGCCAAAGAGACAGGATCTAAGTCAGAAACACAAACATCTCCTGTGGAAAAGTAGCTAGGGTTCTCCCAGAACTGCTTACTTGGCAGCACACCATTGTGAGCCTGGGGCCCGCTGGACCCTGGTCGGCCAGAAGATGACAGAGAAGGACAGGGCAGGCCCCCAGTGGCAGGGACTCCCGGGATCCATGGGCTCTTGCAGTGTTCACTTGCAGTGTTCACACTGGCCAGAAGAAGAGCAGGGACTGTGGTCCACGGGTGCTGTTTCAGGGATCCCGGTGGGACCTTTGGATTTCTGGGCATTCCACAGAAACAAGCGTGGCCAAGGTAAGTGAATGTTCAAACCTGTTATCGTAATTTCTACCACTTTATATAGACCGGCTACTGTTCGCGAACCACATGCTAATTACTTTACATGCGTAAGGCAGGCACTCTCGCTCCTTTCTTTCTCCAGGTAAGGAAAACAAGTCAGAGAGGCAAATGCACATACCCAACGTCCCACAGCTTGTCTGTGGCAGCAGGGAGGGGGTGAAGCACGACAGGAGGCTGCCTTCTGTGTTCAGTGTTTAAGCTCGAAAGGGTTTCTAAGTCTAAACATGTTGGGGGGAAAAATGAGGAATTCGCATTTAATCGGTCCTTTAGTAAAACAGATGACTGTCTGTTTCATTGCACTTTCCAAGTGCCTTTCCTTTTCTTCACGTTTTATCACCTCTGAGATTTGGATTCATCTCACGCTGATGGTGGGCCATAGTTGACTTGGTGGGATCCTTCTCTTTCCCAGCGACGCCTGAAATGATGGGGTGCCTTATAGTCTGTGGTCCGGTTGGCAAGCTTTCTCCGTAAAGGGCCAGGTGGTAAATATTTTGGACTTTGACAGTCCAGTGGTGTCTGTCACGATTCAACTCTGCCTGGCACTGTAGCGTGCAAGGAGCGAGGACACCAAGTGAACGAGCAGGCGTGCCTGGGTCCCGGTTCGGCATGATGTGCAGAAACTCAGGGAGGGCATATTTGGCTCATGGGCCATGTCTGTGGGCTCTTTGGCATCTTGGGGTAACAGTACCCACAGCGACAGCAAGAGCACGTGGAGGGTGTTGAGTCCTCAAGGCTGAGCTTTGCTTCCTGCTACTGCACACCTGTTTCCAAAGAGACAACAGCTTCAAGGGGGTGAAGGGGCTAGCCTTCAGTCATCCACAGTGGGGGCTGTCAGCAGCTGGCCTGAGCCACAACCACTGAGTCGGGCGCATGCTGAGTCCTCTCCGGGGGACCCTCGAGCCATACTGTCACCTAGCTTCACTGAAGTATTCATGTCTGGCACCTTCTCTTGTCAATATCAATTAAGTATCAGGTGGCAACAAGAAGGAACAGTTGCCTTTGAAAGAACCAGCAGTTCTCCTTGCTGGATCAGAATGATGGATGGAGGAAGGTCAGAAAAACAGCACGGCTCACTGCACGTATGGGGATGAAGACACACAAGGCAGCTTTAGTGCTGGCACCAGGGATGGTGACCTTGGTGACATCAGCACGAGTGTCTGGCAGCTTACCCATGAACTTGGGGTGGTGTCTTGTTCCTGTGAGCCAGGCCTGCTGCTGTGCTGAAGACATCAAGGGCCGGTGGGTCTGGGTCCTGACTGTGACGCAGCTCAGGCCATGTGCAAAGCAGGCCAGAGATGCAGTGTTTCTCTTTGGCCACGGCAGACTAGAATACACCATCTGGGAAGTGTGCCCAGAAGGGGACAGGAGAAGACCTATGTCTGGGGAAGCAGGTCACCAGGGGATTTTCTCTTGACTCTGAAGTGTTGGCGAGGAGGAGTCCACTAGGCACTCAGCAAGGGATTTGGAAATGTCCAGTCCCTGCTTTGCCACTTACTAGCTGTGTGACCTTGGGCCAACCACTTCCCCTCTGGTGCCTCGGTGCCCTCAGTAAGAGGTATAATGGCATCTAAAGCCTTCTGGAATGTTGCCTGGCGCAGAGTAAGGTCTCAACAGATCTCCTCAACTGAGGGGTGGTGGAGAGAAGTCCCCCGAGACAGTGCTTATCCTCCCAGCTGAGGAGCTCTCTTTACTATCTGTGTTCCAACCTGTGATTCTGAAAGTTCAAGTTCAGTTCTAGATCATGGAACCATGAATCCAATTTTCTATCTTGCGTCTCATTGTGAGACGGTGGCACAAAATAGGAGGGAAATGCACTGACCATAGAGATGCCTTAGCGGGTTGTTTCAGGGCTGGTCCCTGGGGAGCATGTCTGGTGCACAGTGAGGCTATTATTATTAGTTGTGGTTATTCCTATTGACGAGCTTTTTAAAAGATTTTACTTATTTATTTGAGAGAAAGAGAGACAGTGAGGGAAGAGAGGATCTGAAGCCAACTCCGTGGTGAGTGCAGAGGCCAACTCAGGGCTTGATCCCACAACCACCGGACCAGGACCTGAGCTGAAACCAAGAGCCAGGCGCTCAGCGGACTGAGCCACCCAGGTGCCCCTCCTACTGATGACATCATGAGGTAACACACAAACCACAGTGTTGGGCACAGAGGGCTTCATAAATGGTTGCCATCATCGTTATGATTATTACTTTCTGTGGTGGGTGTGACGGAAGCCAGATGCTATCATGTGGATCTGAGGAGCCGAAGTGGCTCTAGAGGCTCGAACAACATGTTTCATCCCATGATGTCAACGTGAGAAATGGAAAATTCCACCAGGAAGGGTCTGGACTTGGAGAAGGTGACTTCATGTTGTCTTCATGCCCCAGGCGGCAACCTGCCTTTCCCCATGACCTTTTTCCCACCATCATGCCTGGGCTCTGACCCAGGCAAGAGGAGAGTGTGCCAGAGGAGCAGGCCAGGTGCCAGGCTGGGATTAGGAGTCCCTCAGCCTGGAGGGACTCAGGTGTATTTCATCAGAGGTAAGGCAGCCCAAGGAGGATTATCACAGGGCTAAGCCTGGGCCAGTTGCCCTGTCCCAAAGATCCCCATGCCTCCCCTGGAGAAACCCCAGCCTGCATGGGAGCCTCCTCCCATTTGGCTTCTGATGCCTGGTCCCAGGCAGCTCATACTCCTGGACTCACTTGTCTTCCTCCTTTCCTGTCCCTCCCCTCAGTGACTTTCTAATCCTACCTCTGGGTGTCCATCATGGTACTTTTAATGCTATCTGGAGGAGTTTGCCCATCCCTGGTCACCTCCCTGGGCTGTGGGCTTCTTTCTTCAGCTGATTCTGCCCAGATCCTTAGTTTCTTTCTCTGTAGAATAGGGCTAATAAATATTCTTGTTTTACAGGGTTTTGGTGATAGATATAAAGAGCTCAGAATGTTACTTGGCTTATAGAAACTGCTCAGTAATCACTGGCTTTGGCTATGATTGTTCTTGTTCTTCCCATCTGCATCCTCCAAGTCTAGCATGGGTTGGCACAGGGCAGGTGTGTCAATTAGTAAATGTGTGCCTTTCTAGCAGAAATCTTCCAACGTTCATGACAAAATGGCTTCTGGGTGTGTTGTGTTGATATTAGAACTAGGAATTTCATCTTAGCGACTTCCTGCTTCCCCGAGGCTCCAAAGGGCATTTAGCTCTTCTTTCTGTCTCCCTAGATCTCTCTCTTCTTTTTTCCCTTTTCCCTCATTTTTTTCCCTTTCCTCTCTGTTCCATTTTTTTCCCAAGATGAGGAGCAGAGCCATGCTGTGATGATCACATATACCCTTGTGGCTATTTTTGCCTTTATCTTCTGGCTTAGTTCCTAGCAGAGGACCTAATCATTCAATAAAAACCAACTAACTGTTCTTAAGAAGCCCAAGAAACCCTGAGTCATGCTGACACTCAGCAGATGCCTGCCTATCCACCACTGAATCCCTCTGTCCTTCTGTTGTCCATGGTATACCAGATGCTCTGGGTCCTGCACCAGCCCTTGAACCCATCTCTTATTGATTCAGATTTCAGGAACACCAGGGATTTTGCCCCAGGGTCCTGTCCTCAGCAGACAAACAAGTCATTCAGTTATGCCTTCAGTCTGGAGAGTCCTATGACTCATACAAAACCCAAAGGAGCGGCCCCAGGAGGGGCACTGTGGGTGGTGATGCCATGAGCAGCCAAATGTCAGGAGACTGGGTGGCCTCAGATGGCAAGCTTTGAATTTTAATTCTTCTCTGTTCCTAAGAATTGGAAGCCTCCAAAAGTACTCCAAGAATGTCCAACCACGGAAGACTTGAGATGCATAGATAGGCTTCGAAAAGCAACCCCTGATGCAGTCACAGCTCCCCTCATGTGGAATGTGCATGGAGATGGGTTTGTGGCTGTAGATTTTAAGACAGGGCTTCCCTTGGAGGAGCCTGACCTTCACCGTGGAATTGGCGTGCATTCCTGGAATCACTAGTCTGACCCCCCATGACCAAGACCCCCATGAGAAAGCCAAGAATACAGGCTTTGCAGTCAGTTGGACCTGGGTTTGTCTGTGACTCTACCACCTGCCCGGCAGCCTCCTAACTTCCCTGAGTCTGTTTCCTCCCCTGAAACATAGGATCATAGTAGGACTTCACTCATGACACATAGCAAATACATTACAAATTATTATTATTTCTGTTATTGTCATTCTAAGTTCAAGACCAACCTGGATAAATTATTTAAAGCACATTTTCAGCAGGAAACTGAGTTCAATCATTATATTCTTCCTGCTAATGGTTTAGCTATAAACAATTACTCTTTCCAATTTCCTTGGCCTAGACAGGGTTTCCTCTGAGTCAGTCTATAAACCAACTGCATCCTAATTAATCCTCATTATCCAACCACCCAGAGCAGGTTGAATGAGGACGACTACCTGTCCCTGCCCCCAGAACGATCTGTTTTTCTCTCATCACCAGTAGGCTAACTAGCGGCATGGCTACCCAGACTAGGACTACATTTCCCAGAAGACCCTGCAGCTGGGAGGGGCTGTGTCACCTGGTGTTAGCCAATGAGAAGTCATATGGACAAGTTATTGGTTATGTCCTTAAGGAGTGAGAGCTCCCTTTCTGCCAGGACATGTTGGCATGTTTGGTTCCATGTGGACAAGGGCTACACACTAGGGGAGGCAGAGAAATAAGATGGAAGGAGTTTTAGTGCTCCATGAAAATGCTTTATCCATAGATGGTTATTGAGAGAAAGTAATTTTTTTTTAGCTACTGTAACGAATGATGCTATCTTTTCATATGTTTTGACTGTGTGTCTTCTTTCAACACATGCTGATTTAGACCATTTACTCATGTTTTAATTGGGTGTGTTCATTGCTGAGTTGCAAGGGGTTCTTTAAATATTCTGGATATAAGACCCTTATCAGATATATGATTTCCAGATATTTTCTCCTGTGCCTTGTTTTCACTTTGTTGATAGTGTCTGTTGAAGCACAGAAGTTTTTAATTTTGATAAAGTACAATTTATCTATTTTTTCTCTGGTTACTTGTAATTTAGCTCTTACAGCTCATAAAATATTCAAGGGTAGGGTCTTGTGTTGAATCTATAGGTCAACTTGGGGAGTATCCAGGTTTTTGACAATATTAAGTCTTCTGATCCATGACCTTGGTATGTCTTTCCATTTATTCAGGTCTTCTTTGGTCCTTTCCAGCAATGTTTTATAGTTTTCAGTATACATATCTTCTCTTTTTTTTCTTAATTTATTTCTAAGTACTTTATTATTTTTAATGCTATTATGAATGGAATTACTCTCTTAATTCCCATTTTGGATTGCTTATTGCTGATGTGTAGAAAAAGAATTTATTTTTGTATATTGATCTTGTATCCCCTAACCTTTCTGACCTTGTTTGTTGGCTCTAATAGTTTATTTGTGGGTTTCTTAACATTTTCTATACACAAAATCATGTCATTTCCAAATAGAGATGGCTTTACTTCTTCCTTTCCCTATAGATGGCTTTTACTTCCTTTTCTTGCCTAATTGCCTGGATAGAATCTGTAGGATGATGTTGTTTAAGAGTGGTGAGATAGAAATTTTTGTTTGTTCCTGATTTTAGGGAGAAAGCTAGCGTTTCACATTAAGTATGATGATAGCTGTGAATTTTTCATAGATACCCCTTATCAGGTTGAGGGTCTTCCTTATTTCTAGTATGTTAAGTGTTTTTATCATGGAAGAAATTTTTCTGTGTCTATTGAGATGATCATGTGGCTTTTGCCCCTAATTCTATTAATGTGGTGTATTGCATTATTTTTCATGTGTGGCCACTGAAGTCTCTGCTCAGCTAGCTGACTGGTAAGCTAATGATGGGACAGAGATTTCTTTAAATGATTGGGATGATGCTTCTCTGTGTATGTTGGGGCACATCTTCAACACTTGGCTAGGAAGTTAACAAATCTGCCTTAGATTTGTCTTCCTGCTTGTGCCTACCTTCAAGGTCAAATGGAGGTGAGATCGTAGGGCTTTCTCAGGTCTTTTCTGAACATTCACAGAGACCTCTATGGTCTTCCAAATTCCCAGGAATATGCTGGAATTTTTCAAAGCCCCTCTGGGCATATTCTCCAGCTTTTTCTTTTAAGCTTTTCGATTATTGTTTGCCCCAACTATTATTCACCACCTCAGGGGGCCAGAAAGCCGATTGATTACTTCTAATAGTTTCTGACTGATGCCCAGGCTTTTCACACTGGGCAAGGTTCAAGTAGTGTCAAATAAAGACAGCCGGGCAAGTAGAATCATCCAGGGACCTACCAGACAAGTCCCGTGATGACAATTCCCCGGGAATGAGACTCAAAGGAGCTCCAACCTTGTCTTGCCCCTTCCAGTGGCTCCAGACTGCTACTTTTCATCATGATTGCAGGCTGTTTTTCAAACCTACCTCAGAGTTAGAAATGAGGGAATGGAAATAGAGCAAGTTAATATACCACAAAACTTACTGTTCTTATTGAGATTCAGCCATTTTTTTTTTAAAATAAATTCCCTCTAGATTTCTTTAAGCCTCTGGTCAGTTTCTGTAGTTACTTGATTTTAACATTTCTGTCAGTTTTGTCCTGATTTTTATAGATTAGAGAATTTTCAGAGATCCTTAGTCTGCCATTTTTACTGAATCTCTATGGTGTCCTTTAATTTATTCTAAATGAATATCTACCTTTTATTCATGTTAAATGAATCTAAGTATCTGATGATGATAAAAGTTTCCCTTTTAAATACATTTATTTAAGTAAGAAAATAAAGTGAGTTGAGGAAGCCAGTCTGAAAGGCTATATGTTGTTTATGTCCAACTCTATGACATTCTGGAAAAGACAAAACTATAAAGATCATTAAGAGATTAGTTATTGCCAGAACTTCATAGAGAGGTGATAAGAATAAATAGGGGGAAGGCAGGGCAATTTTTAGGGTAGTAAAAGTACTCCGTATGGTACTGTAATGGAAGACGCATGTCATTATGTACTTGTCAAAACCCATCGACAACATAAAGAGTGAGCTCTAGGGACACCTGGATGGCTCAGATGGTTAAGTATCTGCCTTCAGCTCAGGGCATGGTCTCAGAGTCCTGGGATCGAGCCCCTCATTGGCCTCCCTGGCCAACCAGGAGTCTGCTTCTCTCTCCCCACTTCTGCTTTCTCTCTCTCTCTCTCTCTCTCTCTCTCTCTCTCTCCCCTCAAATAAATAAATAAATAAAATCTTTTTTAAAAAAGATCCCTAATGTAAACTATGGGCTTTAGATTGAAATAATGCATCAATATTGGTTATTCAGTTGTAACAAATGTATCCCCCTAATTCAAAATGGTAATAATAGGGAAAAGCTGTGCAGGGAGGAGAGGGAATATACTCTCTGTACTTTCCGTTTAAATTTTTCTGTAAATCTAAGACTGCTCTAAAAGATAAGGTCTATTAAGAATTTTTAAGAAGTGAGTTGATTTTAAGAAATATACTCAATATAGAATAGTAGGTGTTATAAGAGTATGGTAAAAATCATGTGGGAGGTGTGTGGGTGCTTGACATTTGGAAAACATGATGCAAGAAATATATATTACAACTGGGGTCTCTTTTAATGCAGGAAAACGAAGAAAAGAGCCAAATATGTTGAATAAAAAACAAAAATATTTTGTGAATAAATTGAAATCTCTTGGAACTGTCTGTTCTACACTGGGTACAGCTGGTGGTGAGTTTTCTCTGCTTTGAAGGTTAAGAATAACTTGGGAAGAAACAAGAAACGATAAAAGAAAGACTCCTAATACAAAACCTCCACTGACCAATGGAAAGGCTCATCAGGAAGGGGAAGAAGAGACAAGTAAGAAATATTGGAAGGTCTCAGTTGAACACTTTGAGGGCTGTGAAAACCATGATCTGGATGGTTAAGTCTTGTAACTTCCCAAGAATGGCTGTAGCCACTCAACATTGGCCAGCTTCATGCCTCTTTCTGGTACCATGGACAGCAGCCAGACTTAGTGGGGTGAGGGAGTTCATCTGTACATCTGACCCTTTCACATGGAGCTAGATAGAAGTCCAGAAGGCATGAGGGGAACTTGCTGGATGTAGAGTAGGAAATATTGGTCCAAACTGCCTCTTGGCCAAGTCACAGGGTTAGTGACAAATTGTGGCCCATCTTGGAATCTCCCATCCTTCTTTTTCTTCTTCTTCTTCTTCTTCTTCTTCTTCTTCTTCTTCTTCTTCTTCTTCTTCTTCTTCTTCTTCTTGGTCTTTGTCTTCTTCTTCTTCTTCTTCTTCTTCTTCTTCTTCTTCTTCTTCTTCTTCTTCTTCTTCTTAAAATATTTTATTTATTTGACAGAGAGAAACACAGCCAGAGAGGGAACACAAGCAGGGGGAGTGAGAGAGGGAGAAGCAGGCTTCCCGCCAAGCAGGGAGCCCGATGTGGGGCTTGATCTCGGGTCTCCAGGATCATGACCTGAGCCGAAGGCAGTCGCGTAACCAACTGAGCCACCCAGGCACCTCTCCCATCCCTCTTCTGCAAAATGAACTTGATCCTCCACTGGCTCCCATGGCCCAGAGTAAGTGCCAGACAGATATTCACTAAAGGACTTCAGAGGATACTTCTCTTGGGTGTGGGGTAGTGACTGAGGTGACCTTGTTCAGCGCTCTCCCTCTGCTTCCCAGCACATCATCTGACACAGAGTCGGCACTTCAGCCAGCGCTCAAGGAAGGAAGAAAGGTGGGAGGATGCATTGCTCATATGCTCCCCTGTTCTCAGTTAAGAGTGCTGATCCTGGCACCCAGGGTTTCACTGTCACATCCTCCTTCCTTAGCAGCCTGTGTCTCTCCTACAGAGTGCAGAGCCCAGGGAGCAACCTTACTGGCACATTCCACTCGTTTCTAGCAGTGGCAGAGCTTACAGGGAGTGGTGGGGAGCTACCCTCAGGGAACAGCACCCTTTAGAAGACCCAGGATGCCAGGAGTCCTGGAAATGCTCTTTACCTCCACCTCTCAGCCTGCAGTTCAGGAGCATTCCTCCTACTTCATTTCCAATTGCAGACACCTGCTGAGGTGAGTCCCTGGGGAGTCTGGTTTGCAGGAGGCTGGCTCTCAAGGCTTTTGTGATGAAGTCACAGGCCCTTGATGTATTATTCAGGCTGGGTACCAATCAATGCCAGACACCCATCCATCCTCTGCTGGTCCCCCTGCCTGGATTCTGCTGTTTCAGAAGCAAGCGCTCAAATCTGAAGAGAGATTGCCTGCCTTTGTCTTGCTGTGTGAATACCTGACCCCCATCATGGGGGGAGAGATGCTTGTTCCACATCGTCTGATCCCATTATTTCCAGTTTTCTTGCTGTTTATAATCACCTTTTGTGCCCTTAGCCTTAGAGGGAGGATGCAACATTTCAGCTGTAGGTAAAAGTTGGGCTAGTCTTGAATTTGTTGAAATGTTGTATCTCGTTTTGTCTCTACATCTAAAAAGAGATGCCATCAAAAGCAAAATACCCTGGAAAAATTAAGAATGGACCACCAGATACCAGCCAGATACCTGGGGTATGCAGAAGGCTAGGAGAGGTGCTGCAGGGTGTGGTGCTGGGCAGAGGCTGGGCGTTGGGGTTTGGGCTCCTGTCCACTCTACCCCTTCTGAAGTGGGGCACTATGGATAAGTCACTTAGATCTGCTTTACAGAAATGGCAACACATGTAAGGCAAGATCAGTCCTATCCATCCCGCCCTCCTCGTGGGGTTCTTGTGCACATAAAACCCCATAGAAACTTTTACATCAAGTCCTGGGGCTAGGTTGGCCTAGGTTTGAATCCCAACTCTGTTTTTCAGCAACTGTGTGACTTTGTGAAAGTGACTGCACCTCTCTGTGTCTCTGAACGATGGGGGAAATAATGCCCCTCTCATGGGGTGGTGAGGGCTAAATGTATTAAACTGTAAGGCACTTAGAACGACATTTGGAATATAGGAAGTATTTCTTGAAGGGCAGCTTCCATTGTTAGTGAAGGATGTTAATAAGTACTGTGCTCCAGGCAGCGTACTGACTCAGTTATATGCATGATCTCATCTAATCTGCACAGAACCTCCAGAGGGAGGTTTGATGACCATCAGGAAACTGTCTCAGGCATTGAAATAAGATCTCAAGTTTCTGCTACTCACCAGGTTAGACTTTAAAGCGGTTTCCTGGTCTTGCTGAAGAAATTTTATTTATGTATGTATTTTTTTCTTTATTTAAATAGATTTTTGCATATTTTTAAAATATTTTATTTATTTATTTGAGAGAGAGAGAGAGAGCAAGAGGGAGAGAGCACAAGGGGAGGTGAGGGAGCAGTGAGGGAAGGAGAAGCAGACTCTCCGCTGAACAGGGAGCCTGATGTGGGGCTCCATCCCAGGACCCTGGGATCATGACCTGAGCTGAAGGCTGATGCTGAACCAGCTGAGCCACCCAGCCACCCCGGGAGAAGTTTTTAATAGCAAAGCCGGAATTCTGTGTTATTAGAGACGGAGCATGAAGTTGCTCTCACGACCCAAGGCACAGCGGCGGCCCAAGACCCAACGTAGACTGCCTAAGCCTGCGGCAGGCCTCTATCCCTGAGTTCTGTTTGCCAAGAACTTTGGGGGTCTGGTTTCCTGGCTCCTCACCTGAGGTTCTCGGGGAGGTGACTGACCACTGAGCAACTGCTGCCACCCTCCCCCACCCCCCGATCCTCCTGAAACTCTCACACCCACTTGTATTGTCGTGTCATCATCTTATTTATGTTTATTTGTTTTACCGCTCCCGTCAAGTTCCATGAGAACACCGACCATGTTTTGCCCCCTCTGTGTCTTCGGGGCCTGGGAACACCCTTGGCACATAGTAAGTGCCTTTTAAATTGACCGAATGGGTCCCTGGCTCAGCCCATGGCTGGAGAAGCTGCTGTGGGTGGAGAATGGGAGGGGGCGGTAGAGTCTGGAGGAAGGCAGGAGCCCTTTGTGCTGGGTATCTGCCCTCAGAACCCCCTGCTCCCTCCTCGTCTGCCCCCTGCCCCAGAAGAGGGTCACCTGTGCAGACCATGTCCACAGACCTCTTGATCTAAGACTCAGGTCTTAGATCTGGCCAATGGTTTAACATCTGAGTACAGGTCTAGTGCTGCTCGGGAGGAATGGGGGAAAGCTCATTTGTGGAAGTTATTATTATTTTGAAATCTTGTTCCTCCCACCTCACTGGGGCTGATGGGGGAGCTCAGGCAGGCAGGCCCCAGGATGCAGTGACTTCTTATCGCTGGCACCGTGTGTCCCATTGCCCAGGTGTTCCCCTAGCGTGCTGGCCTCCTGCACACAAGGCCTTGCTGCTCTTCCTGGAGTCCTCAGGGCGGGCAGGTGCCTTGGGGGAGGCTTTGGGGCCTCCAGACCCGGGTTTGAATCCTGGCTGTGCCTTTGTAGCTGGGAGGCCTCAGGCATGACTTTGTTCTCTCTTAGGTCCCCCCTCCTGTATGTGGGCGATGTAACAGGCCATTCGGGTGGCTGTGAGGATGGGCTGGCCCGGAAGAGTGACCACCCTAAGAGACCCATTTTCAAGTGTAACCTGGTCAGTGGCCCCATAATTTACAATGCTGTTGTCCCTTTTTCCCTTGTTGGTCACGCCTGACATTTTTCCAGATGGAGTGGACTCCACATCACCCCTCAAGCTCTGGAACCCACAGCGCCGAACTCGGGCTAAAGAATTCCACTCCATGGGCTCACATGACCGCGATGCCATGCTTTCCCTTGCCTTCACCCAGCTCCCTCTGCTTCCCCACCCCCACCCTGTGTCTGTCCCTTGGATATTCTGATAAGGGAGCCAGGCTGCAGTGACTAAACCTGTATCTGCCTCCCCCCCCACCCCACCCCGTCACGACTTCCCTGCTGCCTCCTGCCTCGGAAGCCAGCCCCATGGGCTCAGAAAAATAAATGGCAGCACCTGGCTTTGACCCCGGCACTCCCAAGCTCCTGCAAACACTTTGGCCCCGTGTCCCTCCGGGCAAGTCACCTCCGGGCGGGACCCCAGCGTGGAGCTCATCTGTGAGACACGGGGGCCCTGTGAACGGATGGCACCCACCTTCCCCAGATGGCTACAGCACAGGCCGGCCTCCAGGGCCCTGTGGGGGCTACTGTAACAGCCAAGCTGGGGCCCCAGGCCTTCTAGCCTTCTGTGCCACCTGCCCTCAGCAGTATGCCTTTGGCAGATGCTGTTCCCTGAAGCTCCTTGTGGCCCAAATAGTCCAGAGCCCGCCCTGGCCAAGCGGCAATCCCACTGCTCAGTGGGCTGGAAGGCCTCTTGGAAGGCAGACACGATCAGATCAGCCCAGAGTTAAACACATGAGCCTTAGAACACAAAACTCTTGACTTTTGTTCCCCAGACCCTCCAAATCTCCCCACTTCTTCTCATCCTTCTCCACTGTATTCTGTACTCCCTTACACCAGCCTTTTCTCTGCCCCCCGCCGCCCAGGGCCTGTGCCCATGTTTTAGCCTGGAAAGCACCCCCTGCCCTAGACAGCCCCACTGTCCTGACAGATTCCATTCCAGACTAGGCCCCTTCTAGACCTGCTCCTGCCCTGCACCCTTTTGCAGGTCGGGATGGCTCCCCCTCACCAGAGAGTTCTGTTGCCATTTTTAATGTGTCTTTGATTCCTTCTCGCCACATGAACCAAGAGGGCAGGACCAGGACTTGTCGGTTAGGCTCTTCAGAAGCACAGAATTTGAGGTCGGCATGTTTATCAGGGATCGGCACCTGTCAGAGGAAGTCAAAGATAGAGGAAGCAGGACTGAGCAGAGGGAGAAATACGACACTGGTGTGGCAAGTCTTGGTCCAGCTGGTGGTGGGGGAGGGGTGTGGGAGTGGGAAGGGGGGCTGGGGGCCTGCAGCAGGTGAGCCTAGCACAGCGTCATACCTCGAGCCCTGACAGCCAGACCTTTGGCCCCAGTGTGGCTCAGTTGCCAACGCCAGCTGCGCTGGGAAGGTGTAACCGCATGAAGGACGCTCTCACAGCTGGGCAGTCCTTCCTTAATGGGGCACAGGGCCACTCTCCCTGCACAGCACGCATGCATCCATGGGGCTCGGTGGAGGGTGTCAGCCCAGCCTGGGTGCTCCTTCTCTAGCTGCTACGTGAGTAGCCCCCTCCTAAGGGGTCGCATGGAGGCACCATATGGCCTGGCAGCTGCCCTGGGCATCCCAAAGAACAGAACAGAGGAAGAGCCTTCCAACCTCCAGCTAGGGACCCCCGACACATGCAGCCTCCATGGCCTGGCCCATCGCCAAAGAGCTGATACCAAGCAGGTTTGTGCTTGGTTAGAATCCTATACATTTGTTTGTGTCTTTGATAAAAACACCTTCACCTTCACTCTTGGTTTTCAAATCCATCGGCTGACACTCCACAGCCCCAGATCTGTTGGACGGCAGGAGCTGGCCATGTTTCTCTCACTCTCTTCACCACCAACAAGAACCCCTTATTGTTTTCGCGTGTGGAACTAGAAGGTGCAAAGTGCCCGTGTGTCTCTTGCACGGTATCCGGGAGGATCAGAGCGGAAAGGCCAAAGAGCTCAGCTCTCAACTTATCTTTTCATTTTCAATATATCAGAAGCACTGAAGGACTTTTTCCTTCCCACGGAGGATTCATTCCGTAATATTATCTTGGCTAGCCAGGCAGGAGGAGGGGAGATTTTTCTAAGCTCAGACCGGAGTGTATATAAGTGCATGCCTCCCTCGCACCCCTTGCTGCCCTCCGCTTGAGATTTAAATGCAATTTACGTCAACTTCACTTCTATTTGCCAAGAGACTTTCATTCTAAACATATCTCGTAACACTTCACACAGATAAAGAATAACATTTACGAAAATGTGTGATGGCGAGGTAGAGAAACCCTGGGCTAGATTCCGATGAGTCATAGAATGGAGCAGGAAAGGGGAAGTCAGGCTGGAAAAATCACTAGGAAAAAAAGTTGTGATGGGGTGGGTTGCTAATTAACTAGAAATGAAATTTTTTCTACTAGTTAATTTTTAAAATATTTTCAATAGCCAATTAACTAGCTTAAAAAGGAACCCTGTGTTTGGGCCAGTAAAGCCACATGGTTAAGCTAAGACATATCAACACCCACCCACCTTGGGAGCAACCACTACAATGACTACTCTTTATATTGCACTCTTGCTGTGTACCAAGCTCTTCACACACGTTTCAGTCTTTAATCAACCCTATGGAGCTGTCATTCGATGTCTATTTCATAGACAAGGCACTGAGGCAGAGCGAGCTGCTCTTTGCGCAAGGTCAGCACCATTTATGTCCACGACCACCATCTGCTCACCCATTCGGTGCTCGTCTGAGTCCAGGAGAGTCCCCTGAAATCTTCCTGATGGCCCATCTCGCTTCATCATCACTCTGGACCCATAGGGCTTTATGAAGCGACGCTGATATGTTGTGGGTCCAAGCACCTTGGTGGGCACCAGGTGGGTTCAGATCCAAGTTCAGGAATTGTCATGTTGTGTGATCAGGGCAAGAGACCGTGTGTTTCTGAGCCTCTGCTTTCCAACCTGGAAAACAGAGGGAGTTATAGGAATCCCTCACTTTTCAGAAGTTTGCTTCATGTGGCTCTGCCTCTATAAATAACCTGTGTTAGGATCTGTTTTTGCTAATGAAAGAAATCCAAGGACAATGCCTGCTTTTACAAAAAAAGGTGAAAAGTAAGAATTGAATTCAGCATGTGTTTTGCACTGAGCTTCCCAGAGGCGCCGAGGGTGGTGCCCCCAGCTCCTTCCCGGGGAACCACATGCAGCCTCTCAGCCTGCAGCCTCCAGAGCCTAAACCGGGTTTAGGCTTAGGCTGGATTTATTGTGTGGCTTCGATAGCAAGATGTGTCCTAAGGTATCAGGAAAACTTAAGAGAGGTTGTTTTTTGGGTCTGGGAACACTCAAAGAATTTTCCATATGAATTAATGGTAATTGCTTCTTGGCTTTATGCCGTGTCTGCTAAGGAAAGTTTCCGTGGGAACACTACTTTCAGAGAGGGGAGTAAACTGTATCACCTTGTTGAGTTGTTGTTAGTAATACGTAAAATGGTTAAAAACCATACTGGGCACATTGACGACACTAGACTTTTTATTTATATGGCTCTTACATGTTAACAAGTGCTCCTGAGTTCAAGAAAATCCCCACCACCCTAGACAGTGTTTTTCAAAGTATGTTGCATGGACCACCTTCATTAGGGAGACATGGGAGGCTTGTAAAGCATGGATTCTGGGGTCCTACCCAAGCCCTCCTGAACCTGAAGGGTGGGGGCAAACCCTGGGGTCTGCATTCTTAGGAGGCTCCCCAGCATGGTGATTTCTGAGGACCCTGTAATACCACAAGTCAGTGGGGATGATGGCAGTGAGCCCACACTGGTGCCATGGACTGAATATTTGGGTCCCCCAAATCCATAAGTTGAAATCTAACCCCCAAGGTAATAGCGTTAGGAGGTGGGGACTTTGGGACATAGTTAGGTCATGACAGGGGAGCTGGAGTTCCCAGGATGGGCTTTTTGCCCTTTCAAGACCAGACATGAGTGCCCATTTCCCTCTCCGCCACGTGAGGACACAATGAGAAGGAGACTGCACACCAAGAAGCGCGCCCTCCCCAGGAGATTCAGTGGACAATGCCTTGATCTTGGACTTCTCAGTCTCCAGAACTGTGAGAAAGTCATGTCTGTTGTTAAGACCCCCCCCCACTTCTGGATGTTGTTATAGCTCCCCAGACAGACTAAGACAACTGGAAAAAGAGAGTTAAATCAAAAAGCCTCGAATGCACTGTTTTCCACCTTTTTGGAAACTGGACAGAAAGGAAGGTTGTCAGTGACAGTGCTGTGATCCACCCCTCCCACCAAGCCCAAGCCACCGGAAACTTTGGTGGAGGTACCTGTGAATGTGAATGAAAGTCCCTCCTCCCCGCCAAGAATTTGGAGTTATGCTAATGTCACGGTCAACAGCACCATCTTTACTTGCCTTTTGTTCTTCCTGCTCAACTGTTCAAACTGAGTCTATTCACAAACTTCCCTTTTAATGGTAAAGGCTGGTTTCTTAGAAAGGCTTGACTCTGCCTGCTATGGATCACTTTGTTTAACTTTAACCTAACTGCACCACCCAACTTCCTCACTTTTGAATAATAAAAGACTGGGGCCCTGGTCAGTCAAGAGAGACAAAGGAAAAGGCAGAGCCAGAAAAAAAGGCTGAGAGCCTTCAAGGAGAAAGCCTGAGAGCCTAAAAGGAGAGAAACAGAGAAGCAAAGAAAGCAGCAGAGAGAAGCAGACAGAGAGCAAGAGAGAGAGAAGCAAAGCAAGAGGGCCAAAGCCAGAGCTAGAGAGCTAGAGCTAGAAAGCCAATGCTAAAAAGCCAGAGCGTGAGCCTGAGCCTGCTTCATAGGTCTCCCCTGACTGACCTCGGGTCTGTCAGCTTGCATCAGATCTCCGTGTCCCTGTGATTATTTCGCCCGCCAGACATCCCGCGGTTCGGGACCCACATCTTTGCAGAGGCTGGTCCCCGGCGGCGACAGAAGGTAGCTGCCAACACAGGTCTTCCTGGGGAGGAGGGCAAGGACCTGGCAGATGGAATAGTTCCCCAAGCTGCTCACCTAGCGTTCCCTGGGACAAGTAGGTGAAATCATACTCAACCTTCTGACCTTAGGGAACATGGTGGTATGCATCTTCTTCCCCAAATCTGCCCCACCTAGCCAAGTGCACTCTTGTCTTCACTTCCATCACAGGGCTGCATTTTTATAAGGGGAAAAAAAAATCAAGCCATTGAT
>PITA01024411.1:0-26309 GCA_004023965.1 Spilogale gracilis
TTTGCATGTGCCGACTCCCTGCTTGAGTTGCCTTGCTCCCTCCTTCGTGCCCAGCTCACCCTCCGGGCCAGGGCTGTCCCCTCCCATCTGAGTATACTTGCTGCGGAGGTGAGCTCTAGGGGCTCCCTTCCACACCTGCAGCCTCACTGGCCTCTAAGCTCCCTGAGCACTTGCTATTCTAGTCCAGCGGCCCTCCTGTCTACTGCATGGTCCAGTTAGGCAGCCCTCATATCATGTTCTTCACGGCTGTTCTCAACCGGACCAGGAGTCTTGAGAACCAGGCTGGTCTGCCTCATTTCATCTTCACCTCCGCCAGCATGCACGCGTGCAAAGTCTGTGGATAGGGATGATTAGTTGGTGTCCCAGCCCCGCTGGAGGTCCCGGGGACATGGGGGTCATTCATTCAAGATATTGTCAGTGAGCACCTGAAGATGATTTTTGTTTCATGAGGAATATTATTTTTCTTTCTTTTTTTATTTTTAAAAATTTTTATTTAATTATTTTTTTGACAGAGAGAGAGATCACAAATAGGCAAAGAGGCAGGCAGAGAAAGAGGGAGAAGCAGACTCCCCGCTGAGCAGAGAGCCGGATGGGGGCCTTGATCCCAGGACCCTGAGATCATGACCTGAGCCGAAGGCAGAGGCTTAACCCTCTGAGCCACCCAGGTGCCCTAATGAGGAATATTAAATGATGAATCACAGGGAGGTCAGCCCAGACAGTAAAGTGTAGCAGAGGGAAGATAGATTGTGTTCCAGTAAGTGTTCTAGATCTGTGGGAGCAGGGGAATTCTGGGATTGTGACGTCAGCTATGACAAGCTTGCTGGGTGCCGTGGATAGAACCCTGGGATCACTGGGTGGATGAGATGATACCGGGCCACCACCAGGCACCGGCCCTGCCCTTCACCTCCTCAGAGGGAAGCCCTGAACCCTCTGGGAGGAACAGCAAGGCCTCAGAGGAAGAAAACCCACACAGAGAAGAAATATGGGAGTATTAGCAAAGAGGCACAGCCCCAGGCAGCAGGACCGAAAGAGAGAAGGGAAAGGCACCCCATACAAGGATGCGTCTTTAAGTTGGCCCCCATTGCATGTGCGTGGTATCCTACCTGCTGGGATCTTCTGAGGGACCCTGTAAGATAATTCTCCTCTCTGTCCAAGCTAGGGACAGTCAGGGTTGCATTTATTCATCAGGCTCTTGCATTAGTCAAGGATGGCTCCACAGGACCTTAACCAAGCTCTTCCAGGCGGTACATATCTGAGTGCTGGGCGCCCATGTGCCCTTGGGCGTCACAGACGCGCAAGCCCCAGGGCAGGAAGCAGGAGATGTAAGGCGTGGGCCACAGATGCTCCCTGTGTCAAGCTGCTCAGTCCTCGTGTGGAATGAGCAAATGCAGAAACCTTCAGGCACGTTTGAGTGGCCTTGAAAACTGGCGTTCACTAAGCAGGGGTTAACTCTGACCCCACTGAATTTGGACACAGATCTTCGAATCTGAACCACTGGCGTTCAAGCGTCATTTCATTTAGCAAGCATTATTTGGCACCTACTGGATGCCAGCCACGGAGCAGGTGCCAGAGGACTGGAAAACTGGAAGGGAGGTGGTGCCTTCTCAGGACAGCTCGCGGGCTAGTGGAGGAAACCTGCCTCCGACAATAGGGCGCGCTGCTCTGAGATCTCTCCACAGCTGGGATTCGGATTCGGTGACAGCAGAGAGGAGAAAGCTGATCGCTTCTTCCCTCAAGCAGTGCTGTTTAGGTGGGGAGGGCGCTCTGGGTAGAGAGAAGACAAGGGGGTCTGAAAAACGGACGGAATGGTTGGCTGGTTTTGATTTAAGCCCTGTTCTTGGCCGACCGACCTTATTAGGCTTCCTGAGGGCCGGAGGTCGCCTGCTCTCAAAACGGGAAACCCTGGGGCCTGGCTGTGAGCTCCTGAATCCGGAGCGGGAGGCTGGGCGCAGCACGGGGTCCAGGCGTTATGCCGCACGTCTGGGGCCCTCGGCGCCTCGTCCGCCTTGGCGCCCCCTGAAAACACCTCTCCTGGGTCCTTTCTCCCCAGGACGGGGGCGGCCCGGGCCAGGCCGGCTCGCCAGAGGGCGCCGCTGAGCCGGGTCGGAGCGAGGCGTGCGGCCTCCGGGAGGAGAACTCGCAGCTCAAGGACGTGGTGCAGCGGCTGCGGGCCGAGGTGGAACAGCACCAGCAGGAGGCGCTGCAGCTCCGCGACCAGCGCAGGTAGGACTCCAGGCCAAGGAGCTCCTTGCCCGGCTGCCCTCCCGCTGTTGATCTTTGGCAACCCTGGGAGATCTAAGGCTCCCCGTTTCGCCATCTCCCCAAAGGAAACACTCCCCAATCTACCACGTCACTGAGGTTACTCCAGACCCATGAAAAATACCAGTGCTCTTGGCTCAACACTGCAGAGGATTTGTCCTGGAATTGAAGAGGGAACCCCATTTCCCTACAAATCAAGGAATTTATGGAATCAGACCTAACCATACCAAAAGCATCTTCAAAACTAGCCTTAGGGATATAGAGCGATGGAATAGTTCAAATGGTGCTCAGTGCTCTTTGGCTGTGCGAGCTCCTGAGAACCAACTAACTTCCCCAAGACATGCCCTCGCCTGCAAGAGGCAGTGAGACCACCAGCTCTCAGGGCTGTTGTGGAGTGCAGTAAAATGTAAGCAGGATTTTGCACAGGCCCTGGCCTGGAGGAAGCCCTTGCTAAGCTGGTGGTTAAGCTAGCTTCTCATTAGGCCTGAATTCACAGCACTTCCACTCCCTTGCTAGAAAGTTTTTAACTACAAATGGAATGCTGGGGTAGGAGGTGCTAGGCAGGGGTCCCACAAGCAGGCTTATCCTGAACCCCACAGCTCAGACAGCCCAGGTCTTCTTCCCAATGTCCTGACCTTACATTCATATAACCACTCCTCAGACTGGCTCCCCAACCCAGCCATCCTGCGGAGGGTGGAGAATCCCCAGTGCCTATGAGGTTTCAGTCCCCAGAGCCCCAACCAGCCCAGCTGAGTTCCCGCCCACCTGCAGGCTCCTGGAGGAGGATCAGCAAGCCCAGAGGGCCAGGGAAGTGGAGAAGCTACGCCAGGAACACCGGAAGGAGATGCAGGCCATGGCGGCAGATTTCAGCAGCGCTCAAGCCCGGCTCCAGGCCCGGCTGGCTGCCCTAGAAACTGAGTAAGTGAAGCCTGGGGCCCCAGGTGGGGAGGGGCTAGTCGCTGTACATTTTATTAGGGTGACCAGCTCATCTCAGTGTGCCTGGGACTCTCCCAGTTTTGAAACTACAGGTCCCAAGTTCCAAGAAGCACCTCAGTCCTGGGCACCTGGGGAGAGTTGGTCCTCCCTCACTTTGGAAGCCTGTATTCTCTTTGTGCAGGGCACTGGGAATCTCTGAGGAAGGCTCTTGTGGGCTTGGTTTAGCCCTCACACTGGGAAGAACTTAGAAGAATCAAGGCTACTTTTTAATAAACATTTGCCCCCTTCTCACATGCCTCATCCCATTGAATCTTCGCAGCAGTCCTTCAGGATGGAAACTATTACTCCCCCGGACAGATAAAGGAACCAAGGGGCCTTGTGCATGTTTGCATGCATTCACTGATTTATTCAACAGATGATTATTAAGAGCCTACTGTGTGCCTTACCCTATTTTAGGCTCTGGAGTTACTGCTGGGAACTGAACAAAGAGTATGCTCTTATGGAGCTCACAGATTCTAGATGGGGATTCAAAAAAGAAGCAAATATTTGACTTCATATCAGGTAGTGAAAAGCGCTAGAAGAAAAACAGGATCTGTGTCTAGGGAGTGGCAAGGGTGGGCCTGGAAGGCCTCTCTAAGGAGGTGAAATGTAAGTAGATGAGGGAATGAGAGGGCCATTTGGAGGAAGAACGTTCCCAGCAGAGACAACAGCAAATGCAATAGCCCTGGGGCCTGCTTCACATGCTAAACAGCCAGGAATAAGTGAGAGGGTGAGTGGTAGGAATTGAGGGTGGTGAGGTAGCTGGGAGGGATGAAGGAGACCTTGCACTAAACAGGAAGGAGGTTGGATGTGTTCAGAGCGCACTGGGAAGCCACTGCAAGGCTTTGAGCAGGAGTGACATGGTCTGATTTATCTTTTAACAGGGTCATTCTGGCTGCTGAGAAGAGACTTGGGGGGTGGTCAGGATTAGCAGCAGGGAGACCAGTTCAAAGGTGACAGGTGAAGCTACTTGCCTAAGGTCAAGCAGCACTGAGTGAATCGGAATGTCACCTCTCTGACTCTTAGTTCCTGCTCTTTAAAAAATGTTCTCCATTGTCTCCAGTACAAAGCAAAAACCATCCAAAATCCAGATGTGGTGGATACCACCTAGTGGGCAGGCTTCCATTATCTTACTGTATCCTCACAGTCACCAGTTTCATGCCCATTTTAAAGAAGAGGGAACTGAAGGTCATAGGAAAAGCCTATGGCCAAGGTCACATAGGTAGAAAAAGTCAGAGTAGGGATTAGATCCCAAGTCATCTCGCTCCAAAGTCCTGGCCTCTTATCAGCTACAATCCGTAGGTCACGTGCAGTCATAACATGCGGAGAGTTACTTCTCTCCAGCTTCACGTTCAAGGAAGGGGCTGGGGGTACCAGCTGCGCCCGCTGCTCAACCGAACCGGCGCATGCCGCGCTCTGTGTCGGCCAGCAGATGGCGCCAGAGCCACGTCGGCATTAGCCCAACTGCGGCCAGGGCCTCGGAGGGGGCGGATTATTTTGCCGAGGCCTTTTTCCAGTGACTTCCCTGGTTCTTGACGCCTCACTGAGGGCACCGTGTGTATCATACCACAGGCCTTTGGTTCCTTGACCCCGCAGCCTCAGGGGAAGTGGCAAAGGTCAGACTGGGAATTGGGGTCCTGGGCTCCACCGGGAGCACTGCAGTCAACTCAATGGGTGGCCCCAGGCAAGCTCCCAGGGCCTCGGTTTCCCCTTTTATGGAGAGATTAGCTGGCCAGGCTAAGCTCCCAGCAGTGTCCCCACCACGTCCACCTGCTTGTTGGGTAATGACAGTAAGGAGACTAAACTGCATGCCTGCTCCAAACAGACTGAAAGATTCCGGAGAGAAGCCAGGAAAGGGGGCGTCCAGGCCAGAGGACGTTCAGCTCATAGGCCGTCTGCAGACCCGCCTGAAGGAGAGAGAGGAGATCATCAAGCAGCTCACGGTGAGGTTGTCGGGGCAACCAGAGGGCTCCGCAGAGTTCCTTGGAGAGGGACATTCACTTTGCCCCTCCTCTGGGTACCTACAATTTTAATCCTGATAACCCTAAAATCACCTCCAGAAGATCCTTAGTTCCTTTTATCTATGATCTAAAAAAGAAAAAAAAATACATATGCCTAAAACACACACCACACACACACACACACACACACACACACACAGGAAAATAGATGCAAAGAAAGCATTCAGGTCCCACATCATCTACCTGACATTGGTTTTATTTAACCCACAGAACTGGGAAAATCTAGAATGGCTTGCCTTCTGCTTGAATGTTAGTAAATCAAGCCAATTATTGTCGATTGAGCCTCCTTTTGCAAAAATGACTACCTGCTTTGTAGTTAGCAAGCCACCCCCTGGACTCCTTAGTTTTCTCCTTCTGGTTTGGTATCCAACAGCTACTGAAGCCTGAGGCTGTTTCTTTGGAATGTCCCTCCCTCCACCCACTCCTGTCCTTTCCCAGTCCACCCACACTACATTCCTGTCTCCTGATAACTTCATCCGTTGCTTTGGGCGCTAACCCCACTAACCCGCCTCTCTGTGCTCTCTGGCCTGGTTGAGAGCTTTTATACAAAATCACCTCAGCTGAACTGGGTGGGACAGCTTCCCCTGGCTTACATTCAGCCAGCTGGGGATGTCGACAGTGGGTCTCGACTCACTTCTGTCAGTGTAGCCCACAGGAGGAGGCCTAGTTAGCCCCATCAGCCCAGCCACTTCCCCCCATCCCGTCTCTGCCTCCACTTTAGCCCAAGCTCCTCGCAAACAGTGAGGACCACTGGTCTCTCACTCACTTGAACCTCAGCCAGGTGAACCAGAGAATCTGAGGAAAATACATCAAATGACAGCATGGCTCTGTTCAGCACCTCCCATGGCCTCCCATCTTCTCCAAGTAGTATCTCCATCTTACGGTGGCCTCAGGTCCTCCCACAAATACAGCCCCGTCTCGGGTCTCACTGCCATTCCCACCCCTGCCCCAGGCACAGTTTCCTGTCAGTACACTGATAAAACCATCAGGAAGATTTCACCACTAACTGAAAATTAGATAGTAAGGAATAGCTTATTTGCTAAATGTGACAGAAGTATTGTGGTTGTTTCTTTTTTTTTTTAAGAGCCCTTATCTCTTAGAGATACATACGCAGGAGGCTCCCTCTGACCCTACCCCCCCATGCTTTCTCTCAGTCTCTCAAATTAAATAAATAAGTAAAAATTAAGACTAATACAGCAGGAAGGAGAAAAGTGGACAATGACACACATAAATAAGGTTGGCCATATAGTGATTGTAGCTGGAGTTTTCTTTCTCCATCTTTATCATTAACTTTCTGCAGTAGACTCTTCAGATGCTAAGAGTGCCCAGACATATACATATATGTATAAAGTGTTTCAAATAAGCTTGCTCTCTCCTACACATGAGAAGCTGGGGACTCCAAGGCCATGGGAGTGAAGGTGCTTCCTCAGAGCTTCCCTGGACAGCAGCTTGATCCGTGGTGACCCGGGCTGACCTCCCCTCCCTCCCTTGGGCTTTCTTCTGTTCACACTGCCATCTGCCCTCACACTGCTGTCTTCCTTCAGGTCGAACCCAGTGCGGTATGGTGAGGCTCAAGTAGACTCAGTTGTATTGTTTTTCCAGGAGGAGAGACGATTTCACTATGCAGCCTTCCCCAACGCCATGTCCCATCGGAATCGGTCCTTCTCTTTCAATCCTCACCCAGGATACTTGACCCCTTCCATGAAGGTAAATTGGTTTCCTGGTTTCAAGCATTACACAGTTCTGCTGGTTTCGTTTTCCTAATGTTAACTGCAGCTTATTTATCAGAGGGCTGGCAAGAAGGTTCACAGGAAATAGTTCAAATTAGTAACAAACAGTATTTATATCGGGCTAGGCAGAATGTGTGTACTTATAATTTTACTGGTTTTTGTATTCCCCAAACTTCCTATAAAGAAACATGGTCATTAATTATGGTCATATCTGGGTGATAGGAAGGAGAGTAAAGAGCAGGAGTCTCCCACTTCTTGATTTTTTAGCCCTATGTTTCTGCGAGTTGTTATAATGAAAATATTCACATCCAGATCTCTCATCTGCTACCACAAAAATCTTAAACGTGCTACAAAATATTTTTTCATAGTTTAAAAGACACTAAATTTAACCTGAACTGACGTGAGCTCATTTATAATTTTTATATATGCCTCTCGGTGCAACAAGATCTAAGTTTCACTCTGGAAATATTAACACATTTGAGGACAATGGGCCAGCCCCTGTTGGAGGTTTTAGATGGCCTTCTAAAGTCTATAAAAAGGGGCATCTGCCTTCAGTTCAGGTCATGATCCCAAGTCCCATGATCAAGCCCCGCACTGGGCTCCCTGCTTACCAGGAAGCCTGCTTATCCCTCTCACTCTCCTCCTGCTTGTGTTCCTTCTCTAGCTATGTTTCTGTCAAATAAATAAAATCTTTAAAAAGAAAAAAAGTCTAAAAAAACCTTTTTGAATTACAAAACACATCTATCCCCAGAAATTTCTGATAAAAAATTACAAACCTATGTGTTTCTTAAAACATAAAGTAGACCGGAGGAGAAAATGCTTTAAAAAAAAATAACATGTAAGTATAAATAAACTTATCACCTCCTCTCCCATATGGCTTTGGCTGGGTGGGCCTTTTTGCTTTTACAATAATGCCTCTTAAAAGGCCTTCCTTTTAATACAAACAGAAAAAGAAGATGGAGGAAGTGCCCAGCCGGGTGGTCAGTGTGCCAAACCTTGCCTCCTATGCCAAGAACTTTCTGAGTGGGGATCTGAGCTCCAGGATCAACGCCCCTCCGATAACGAAATCACCCAGCTTGGACCCAAGCCCTGGCTGTGGTCAGCCTTACAAGCCCACCCAGTCTCTAGATGGGAAAACTGCCACGAGGTATGGGGGCAAAGGGGGTATGATGGGGGGAGCTGTGCTTTCCAGTTTCCATCGTTAGGAGGAGCATCTGGATTCCTTTCTGACACCTCTTAGATACCTGGCATGTGGGCAGATACAAAGAATGGCGAAACAAGCCCTGCCTTGGACAAATTACAATCCAGCTAAATGAGAAGGTTGTGTAAGAGGAAGGAAATATGTCATTCTTTATAAGAGGTACTATGTGTGGTCCCAAATTCCAGAAAGCCTTTTCCATGGATTAGATAAGGGACACTCAGCTGGCCATGTCAGTGTGGGTAATACAGAAGAGGGACTCTCATCCTCTGGCCCTGAGGTCTGGATTCAAATTCTGATCCTTCTTGCTCTTAGCTAGGTGGCCTTGGGCAGATTACTTCCCTCTCTGGATCTCCATCTCCTCACCTCTAAAACGAAGATAGTACAGCATCTCCCTCATCAGACTGATGCGGGACTAAAGGAATGAATCTGTGGGACATGCTTAGCACAGGACCTGGCACATAAGCGTTTAGTACATTTCCATATTTATTATTATTATTAAGGTTATTTCTCCAGATTTACTGTATCATCTTGAAGTTTTAAGACCTCTTAATCTGTGGATTTGGAAGCTCATGCATAATGATCTTAGATACCATCTTACTTTCCCAGAAATCCTTGCAATATGTTTCTCTTTTGGGGACTGTGAGTTTTCCCTTTATTAGTTCTCCCCCCATCCAGTCTTATATTCAGAGGCAAAATTTTACATTCTGGCCTTTGAATTTTGCATTTCAGAAAGGGCTCCTTCTAAAATGTTCTTTTTCAAAGGCCCACAACCCCGTGGCTATCAGGACGAACAGGGAGGCACAGCCCTTTATGAATGTCGAGCTGGCTGGAGGCCCTGGCAGTCACCAACTGGGTCCAGCCCTTTTGTTTCACAGCTGTGGAAACTGAGGCCTGGAGCCCTGAGCACAGCCCTCTCGAAATGCTAGAGCCAGCTCCTGGCTCTGGCTTCATCTCAGTGGCACACACCTGTGTGTAAAGCTTCACAAACGCAGAGAGAAACCATTCAGGCAGGTACACATCATACTTTCTTGCTTAGTTTCCTCTTTTCAATTTATTAGGCTAATTCCACCGTCATATTGAGATGCTGGAACACATTAGATAGCTTTTAAAGAAACCAGACATTGTAAGGCTATGGTGATTAACTATTTCCTTCCTTAATTTTTTATGAGGTTTATAGTTTATTCGTGCCTGAAATAAATAAGGTTACACGGATATGCCTCATTGAGTCTGAAGTAAAACTGGACATCTTGTTTTCAAAACGGGAATTAAATGTTCCCTACCCACCCCCACCTTTCACAACTTGCTTCCAGCTATAAATGTTGACCAATTACATTGTACTGTCTTTCCAACATTAAAGCAGCCACTTTCTTTCCCTGAAAGATAGGGGGTTATTAAGTTGTTTGCCAAATAATTTTCAGAACCACCTAAGAAACCTTTTTGTTTCTTGGCTTGTTTCTAGGACACAAGATGGTGAAAGAGCCCAACCCAAAGAAGTCCAGCAGAAACAGAGCTCTGCCCACCAGGAATGGTTTACCAAGTATTTTTCTTTCTAAACTGATTCTTGGGATCCATCACAAAGAGGACATTTGAAAAACATTTCTTTTAAAGCATCTGATTGAAGGAATGAACTGAACAACCAACCAACCAAATAACTCGCTTGTCATATGATTTATATACAATAGCCAAAACAAATTTTGGCCTTAACATTTCATACTATTTCATTGTGACACCAGTGCTTAAAAGAAAATTCCTGCCATTAAGGTAACCCCCACCCCAAAAGGTGTTATCAAAAGGCACCCACAGGAAAATATTAATGTTGCTGATAACCTTCACAGTATATTTCTAGTATCCAGATTTCGTTCCACTTTATGGAATATCAGGCTTTGTGATTTCCATGGTCTACTCTAAAAGTGGTTTCATTTTTCCTTAGAATGCTAGTCATCTCCACTTAAAAAATATTTCTATGTAAATGACATAATTCCAGAATGCACATTCAACCTCAGTAGGAAGAAGAATAAAAGTTCAAAATACTCACGAAAGCCATTATAAAAACAAGGCAAAACCAGGAGTGGACTAGAGTCAACCTTGGCATTGTGGATGGAACGCTTTGACTTCATAGCTCTAGGACATGGGGTCGACTACAGAGGGGATAACACCTACCTCAGAAGGGGCTTTGTAAGAATTAAGCAAAATATTATGCAGTGCTATCAATCATGAATTGGAATTAACCACTGCCAGAATTTTCCCGTAAACAACTGAGCCTTGCCCGGTCATATATCTCCGTTTCAATGACTGTAGTTTCAATCTGGTCACGTGTCAAGGTTTTTAGAGTATTCAATGAAGTCAAAGATCTACTGAACCTGTCATCTTTGGGCTTGGGCCCTTTGCCTCATGGTGCATTGCTTCCCCATTGCATGGATGGATGCTCAGTACATCAAAGGGATTCAGGACTGGCCATGCATGGTGCTACCTGTCAGTCCACACTGAATTCTCGGACCTTCTGACAGAGCAGTGCGATCTGACAAGAGTTAGTACAATTTGGGCAAAATACGTTCTCAGTCCTTTGGTGCTGGCCCCGCAGGTGGCCATAAACAGCTGTTTATTCTATGCACTGTCAAACCTTTGCTCTTTGAATAAAACTTCAAACTGGGCAATAACATGGCTGTGACTTGTACTGTTTCCCCAAAGAAAGGTGAAATTAGATGAAGATGGAGCTTGGAAATAGGATGTTCACATTAACCTCAATTAGATCATCTTCAAATAAAAAGTAGCTGCTTCCATACATCATTCTGAGAGAAATGCAATCACAATTCACAATTTAATAAAGGTAAAATCACTATCTAATCAAAACATGTGACCCTATAACTTGCTTAAATGACAATACTTGTTCCCAGACAAGTAACAAGCCATGCTATTTTCAGTATCATATATTTTTTTAAGATTTTATTTATTTAAGATGAAAAGAAAGAGAGCACAATTGGGGGGGGCAGAGGGAGAGGGAGAAGCAGCTGAGCAAGGAGCCCAATTCGGGGTTCAATCCCAGGACTGAGTTCATGAAAAGCAGGTACTTAACCGACTGAGCCACCCAGAGGCCCCAGTATCACATTTTTTCAGTTATCCTGTTTCCTTGCTTAAGATGAGCACTGTAGGATTATGCTTCCATTTTGTGTTTTAAAACCTATGTATGGATAGCTCTATTTGTTGAAACCTTTTTCCAACACTGCAACTCCTAATGACTAGTAAGCAGGCTGCACCTTCTATGACTGTCCTTTAACTCAACAGGATACAAGCTGCAGAGACAGAATTTCACTGAGACCCTACAAACTGATTTCTTTCTTGGTGCAGTTGAGTGAAAGATGGTTACATTTCTGGATTCTACCTGCAGTGACTACATCTTTGTTAACTAAATCTGTGCACGCTTCTACCATTTATTTCTTTAGGACAAATGCCTTGAATGAAGTGAAGCAAAGCATCAAAGGACACATATCCAAGCTTATCTGACATAACGAGACTGTCATTCAGAAAGTTTCTATCAAGTTTACACGTTCACCAGCAGTGACTAAAATTCTATTTCTCCAGACCCTAGATAACACTGACTCAATGTGAGAGAGAAAACATTCTTCCAGTTTTTGTGTACATACTCTTAATTCCACCAGTCTCCCAAGCGTGGTCTAGACCTGACAGTGATGGCTTGGGGAGAACGGTGCAGATGGAGAGATATGAACTGATGTCAGGATTGAGTCGGGAGGAAGAATCGGCAAGATCTGGTTATAAATCTTGGTAGGCCCTATTGTGACAGGAGGAAGGGCTAACACTGCTGGAGCCAAACTGGAAAGGAAGACTGTTGTAAAGGGTTTCTTAATTAGGGTGGAAAAGAATGAACTCACCCAAGCAATGACTGCTCTCATGTCCCTGAGCCCTTAATCAGCTGCTCTAGCACTGACTTAACATCCAACATAGTAGTTGTGCTTGAGGTTACTTGGTCTCTATGCTCATTCTCCAGGATCCATCTGGATTCTGCAAGGGCAAGGCTGGCCAGGTTAACAACCTTGAAGTCATAGAACATAAGTAAAAACAACTTTTAAAAGCTTTGTTTAATCTACACTGAGGGGTTGGCCCCAGGCTGGGTCCCCCACACACATGCACACAAACAAGAATTAGTAGTAAATGTTATGCATAAAAGATAAATTGTCAGTGTACACTCAGAGGAGAACAATGCCCACTTCTCATGAGGGGCACAGAGACAGGTATATAAATCTCTAACCCTCAGGGAGAATCAAGCAAGGCCGACAGAGAGGAAGTCCTATGTCCCCGGTGGGTGCAGGGGGTGCAGCAGAGAGGGCAGCCAGAGGCTTCGGGGACCTGGCGGCATCCAGGCCAAACAGCCACAAATGGAAGATTATCAATGTTATGGAGGGAGGAGCCTTCCAGGCAGAAGGAAAAAAACAAGTCAGGACTCCGCCTGCTGCTGAAGTACTGGCTGTTTAGAAAATTAATAGAGCATTTGTTTTCACTTAGGAGATGGCAACTGATAAGAGACTGCGAACACAGAGAAAGGAAAATCTCACCTAGGGAGCGCCACAGGAAATGCCCTTCTCAATGGCGAATCTCATTGGTCCGTGTAACCAACAAGAGGGTAAAATGACTTCCCAAATGCTGAGGCTCCCACGGTTTTTGAGGATGGGGTGTTTGCTGAGGGTCACCCTGTAGCCCACCGCTCCCCTCAGGCCCCAGTCCCTTGGAATCAATGTCATTCATTAGCAAGAACCACCCGTAGTGGAAAATTCTACTACAAAAAACCAGAAACAAAAATGACACAAACTCAAAATGAAAAGAGATGATCATAGCAAGCTTTAACTTCTCATACTACATATACACCTCAAGTGTCACAATGAAAACCAAGTCTATTCTCTATCACACTGATTCATCACGGCAGAACGTAACAAAATTTAGCTTATCACTGCTCCGACTACACACCTCCACTCCAAAGAGTGGAAAAACACCACATAAAATATAAAGGTTAGCCCAAATAAAAGTCAACATCAACAGAAGGATCATACCATATTATCACTATACTAACTTAGGATATTAGAATCCTTTCAACCTATTTACAACATATCCTCATTCTAAGAGCTCTGGATACATTACAAATATCACTGTATTAGATTCCTCTTCTTGAGGTAATTTCAAGTCTTGAAACATGCAAATTTACCTATTTTTCTGCATTATCACCGAGACATAGTTGTCATAAAACGCCTAAAAACAAAATCCTCATCCTCTGATTCTCAGATCAGATCATACAAGCTAATCTAAGACTGGAAACTTTACAAAGAGATTAAGTCATACAAAAAAAAGTACAAACAGAAAAAAGAAACATGAAAAGGAAATCTGTAAGTGGCATCACACTAAATAAACAGTCTAAACTTTGATATATATATACTGCATATATGTATGCATTATGAAATATTCAAAAAATGACATTTATAAAAATAACAGGAAAATTTTAGGTGAGATCATCAACAAAAATCGTCTCATTCTTTGGCAGAGAGTTCTTCCAAAATGTCATGTCCACAAGAAGTGACGTCTATCAAACTGTGTTTGGGCTGACTCCCACACCAGCCACCCTCCGACCAGCTCCGACTCAGGTCTGCTTCATTGGTGCAGGGATATTAGCAGACGCCTGCTCCAGGTAGGCCAAGGAGCCCTGAGGGATTTCGGCTGGCTTTTTGTGCTGCGCGTTGATGTCTTCCAGCACCTGCTGCCAGTGCCTCAGTTTTGTCAAGTGCTTCTGGACCAGAGCATCTTTCCGCTGTAACTCATTCCTTAGTTCCGAGACATCCTACAAACAAAGACAACGAAGGAAGAGCAAGCTCATGGAAAGTGAAAATAGTTCCTGACTTGGTAAGAGCTCTAAGAAGTAAATTCAAAACAAGAGAATCAATTAAACCCTTGTATGCCTATTACCCCCCTTGGCTCTACTACCGAACAACCTACAGCAGTTCCTCCAATGCAAGATGCCTGCCTAACACTGAGAGTTTTTATTTTTTATTTTCTTTTAATAAGTAATACAGATGTTCCAATATTCTAAAGTACCAAAGGGCAGTCTCTTTCTTATCCCAGTCCCCAGGCACCCAGTATCTCCATTCAAAGGCTACTGCCAAGATCTAAAAGACCGAGAATCTGAAACATATGCTAACAACTATTTTGTTTTTAAAGATTTTATTTATTTATTTATTTATTTATTTATTTATTTATTTGACAGAAAGAAACACAGCTAGAGAGGGAACAAGCAAGGAGGGTGAGAGAGGGAGAAGCAGGCCTCCTCTTTGGGACTCCTGGGACTCTGGGATCGTGACCTGAGCATCAGGACGTTCAACGACGGAGCCACCGTGGCACCCCCTAACAACAGTTTTTAAAAGAGTCCAAAACCACTGTTCTATTAGTTCAGGATGAAGTGTTAAAATCTCATATTTAAGCGGCTCTTAAATGAATACCAGCATTATAATTCTTTATTAAGACCTGACCTTAAACACACCTATGCTCTTACTCAAGTGTTCAAATCAGGAACTGATCTGACATGATAAACTATAAAAATATCATCTTACCATTCACGCTCTCAACAACTGATATCAATGAATAAAAAGAATGTTTTCAATTAACTGGGAGTGGTTACTGCAAAAAGTTCCAAAAACAATCATTTCAATTTAGTGTTTCTCATTAAGGGCATCACAAGTCGCTTGGGCAGATGATTCTTCTCCCTCCCGCAATGCATCCGGCAGGCTTTGGCCCAACACACCAAAATGCCAGTAAAGCTTCCCAGCCATCACAGCAACCTCAACACATTTCCAAATGCTCCAGTTTCAAACAACTGAGGTGAATAAAATCCTGAGTCTCAAGGAACCTGGAGAGAACACTTAAATTTTTGATTCCTTGAACAAAACTTGAGCCCTTCCTGTGTCTAAGGCAGCTGGGAATACACACAGCTCAGTTTCTGTCCATAATGGGTTTGTCATCTACACTAATAGCTTCTCTACCTTTTTCAAGCAGCAGAACCTTTCCTGGAAGAAAAGTCTCCCAGGAAAGCCAGCAAATGAAACCGCTGTTTGAAGTCCATCTCTGCCCCCACCACGCCCTGGCTCCACTACTGCCCAGCCTGTCATCAGCACTGACAACCAGCAACACTTGTATTCAATCTACAAAGCCCTACTGTAACTCATGGTATCTCATTTAAAGAACCTGACAACATATGCTCTTCCTAAAAGTTGAGGAGAAAAGGAGTTCATACCTCTTTGATAACTTGCTCTGGTTTCTGGACAGATAACTGCAATCTTTTCTGTAGGAAAAAACATTCTGTCTGTCTTGCAATATCCAGAAATTTCTGGATACATTGATCAACACCTTACAGAAAAAAGACCAAAATATTAAAAAAAAAAAAAAACATTAGACGGACATATATACCCCTCATAAATGAACAGTCAAAATATCAAAACAGAACCTTCCCATAGATGCAATCTGGAATTTTAATTCTGGTCAGAGCAATGATACTGACTCCCAACCCCCAAGTATTAACCAACATTAAACAGCACATAATTCATGCTTTTATGAGGTGAATGATAGCTCAGTACAACACAAAAGTTCTTCTGAATAGAGACAATCCAGAGATTCAGCAATTAGCATCATAAATTCCAGTTAAAATGTAACATGTAAAATACGCTACAAAAAAAGTCAGAAACACTGGTTGTCTCTGGAGACAGAATTTGGTTGAAGTCAGGGAAGCACAAGAGACTTTTTTCTGTAACACCTTCAAAAAATAATCAGAATTTAATTTTTTGAAAAAAGCAGTATGCACTGTTGGTTGTCATTGTCTTAAACCAAAATGGAAAGCTCGTTTTAAGTGGTTCATTATGAATGGAATGTCAATTCATAAACTGAAAAAAGAGCCAGCAGTATGTAAAAATGACTGCACAAATCTTATTCCCTGGAAAAGTTCTCTTAGGCTACAAATAGAACTGAACCACATCAAGTATAAATTCAGCAATCAGGAGTCTTGCTAAAGGTAAGAGCATAGTCTACAGAGAGTAAATTCTTACCAGTTCTAATTTCTTCCTGATCCGTGCCATTGACATAGTCCTGACTCACAAGAGAAGCAAAGCAAGCCTGTGTGACCCAAACATGTGAGAAAAAATGTCATTCACACATCAAAAATCTTACTTCAGAGTAAGGAATAACTTCTCTTGAAGTCATTCAGTGAGTTGACCGAGTCTGGGTTTGCCCATCAGCTGATAAGATAGCCTACTACGAATGAAGGGACCCGGTACACTGAGTCCATCAGACCACAGAGGAAGGCCTGCAAATGAGGCCGCTGGTATTTGCGAGCATCCCCACCTGGTCCCGACCCTGCCGCTCGCCCCCTTCTTGTCCTCACACCAGAGCCTGGGTGCCTCTTCCAGCCCCATTTATGGCCCCTCCCTTTGATGCTTACATGAACTGGATTATCACTGTGTCAGGATTCGGGTGAATCATCACCCCCTCAGAGAGGCCATCTCTCCCTACTCTTGAAATGGTGCCCCTTCGGCTCACTATCCTCAAGCCCAGCTTCACTGTTGTTCGCGCAGTTAACTGGCATCATTCCATTCTTAAGTCCATTATTGGTTGCTTCCTATCAGCAGGTGTGAATTATGCATGTCTTGTTCACTACACTCCTAATGTAGGAAGACTCCCTGGCACGGAGTGGTGACAGGACGACCTGTCAACAAGCTTGCTGTCACATGGATAAACAGGTCCCAAAGAGAGAGCTTCTCCAAAGAAGCACCAATCTAGATGAATACGTGATTCAACCATGGAGTTCTGTGCACAGGAAACTGTCAGGAAACACACAAAGAAGGCCTCTCTCAGGGCAGTGGGGTCAGAAAGAGAACAGGATGGGAGCTGGAGAAGGAAGCGGTAGTCAGACAGGAAGCCTCAAACCTCAGGAAAGCAGAGCCCCACCAGCAGGATGCAAACTACACCTGATGTGAGGCATGTCTGGGCCCAAATTTGGGCCATCAACCAGATGTGAGGGCTCTTTGGGAAGCAACAAAGTCGGCTTCCAGCAGTCCCCCCGCCTCCATCTGATTTATACAGAAAAATCAAAGACTTCTCTGGAATACCTGTTACAGCCCAAGAAATCAGAAAAAACAAATCGCCCATTCTGTGTATTACTTGGAAAAATGACTCCTGCTGGATCTAGGATATGAGTAGGACATACCTGCTTTGTGAAACCTGTGGGAACTGGAAAACATCCCACCCAGGAGGCCAATCAGGCAAACCAGTCAACAAAGGTAGAGCTGCCCCCCCCCCATAGGCAGCAGGGTCACCAGACTCGGTGAGAGGAAATCTGAGCGTAGGAATTTTATCTCCCTCTTACCTCTTTAAAAAAAGGGGGGGGGGGGATTATACACACAGGTCTTTATAGATAGCTGGGCAGTTGAATGAAGATGAAAACATGTGGTGGTCTCTAAAAAGAATATACATTCTTTCAGAAGTATGCGTAGGATGGAACCTTTGACTGGACATTAGGAAGGCTCAAGTCCTAGTCTTCATTTGCACAAGTTTGGCTTTGGGCAAGTAATCTCTCCTCTGAGCCTCAGTTTCTCCATCTGTAAAAGGAGAGGATGGTCTTCGAGATTCCCTTACACAGCAAGAGGGCATGATCTCCATAAACTCATTCCATTAAAGAGCATTTACTGAGCAACTAGAATGAGAAAACTAGAGACCTCAAGGGACAGCACCCTTGAAATAGAATATGAAATGAGAAGTGGGCAGGCAGGTGCAAGGGGCCACCGGAGGGTCTAGGACAGAGGCCCACACAGACCACAGGGAAATTAAAATGTGGCCTTCGAACTGAGTCCTGAGAAGACCAGAAGAGTGATCATGAAGCAGCAGGGGGAGAGCCAGGTAGCAGAGCAACTCTCTCTCCTTCTCACCTGACTTTGTCCAAACGCCCTTTTGGGTTTCACATTTTTTGAGAAGCGCCTTTGGCAGCCAGGCCCATGTGTGCCCCCAGAGTTCCCTGGGTTTTCTTCTACCAGAGCAGTGATCCCACAACACAGCAACAGCCTGCTATTTATCTGTTTCTTCTACCCCACTCATGAATTCCTTGAGGGCAAGGACTGTTTTCTCTCTATTCTTGGCACCAAAGACAGGGCCCGACATACAAGAGGCTCCTTCACCATTTGACAAATATCATCAACCACCTGCTACCTGCTACCACTGTATTAGCACTGATGGGGGAATGAGGGAGAGATGGCCTCTGACTTCATGGGCCTGGTTTAGTGATAAGCCCTACAAAAGGCACCAGTGGCAGATCCATTGAGGAGGTAATGCACAAGTTGGGGGAGGGGACCTGGTAACCCAGAGAAAAAACAAACAGCACATGGAGGAGAACTCTTACGTGTCCAGAGTAAGAAAAAACTGCAGTGGAGCATAGACTTGAATCTTCAGAGCTAGGAATACCACAGTATACTTTTGGGCTCTATCTCAAGAGAGCCACTGAAGTGTGTCAAGCATTAGGGCACTGGTGTCCACTCTGGCCAAGACTTCTATGGGGCCAGTCTGTTAGCCATCACTCATGACAACCAGCCACCTCACCTCAATGCTAAATGCTGCTCTAAAGCTTACCAAACCCTCTCCTTTATGGCTTGGCACCCCTGCAAAGGTATCTAATCCTCCTCCCAGATAAACTTTGATGTCCTTTACATCAGTTACCTCCAAGTGTTTGAATGTACAGCCCCCCCGGTTAAAGCATTTTTCCTATGCACCCCGAATAACACATTTGCAAACTATATTCATGTTCTACTCTCCTCATAAACAGTATAAAACTCACATGACTAGGGCTTAAAATGTGGAAAAGGTAGCTGCAATTAAGTTATTTTATTTCCACACAATAATGGCTCATCTTCCACTCTAGAGACCACTGAAAGCCATCTTATTTCTAAGCACCCATTTTGACTACTCCTTTGTCTACTACCACTCCCCATTTTCCTTGCTAGAGGGGTTAACTTTTTGGGTAGAACTCAGAATCTGGGTCATCCCTGCCTCCCTTGCTCTCTCCAGCTTTCCTTCCTTCCCCTCTCCTAGTACCAAATTTCACACAGCAACTTTCGCGTAAGTCCATTTCATCTCCAAGAGTCCATTATTTTGGGGCTATCTAAGGGTGGAGCCCAGCAGAAAGGACACAGGACGTAGCAGTGTGACGTTACCCGTCCTAGATGAACCAGTATTAAACACGCAGGAATGCGAGAAGAGCGCTCAGGGACGGGCCCAAAAAAGGCTGGAACACGAACAACGTACTAAGAACCTAGAAGGGTCCCGAGGCTAGGCATGGGCAAACTTCAAGTCCACATGCTTCCAGAAACATAAAATTTACGTCTCCGCCACCACACCCGAGCAGAATTCCAGCCTCCACTCAACGTGGAGACCAAAGCAAGGGACTTCCGTTCTCTGAGCCCGTTCTCCTATTTGTAAGCCTGATGTAGGCATCGCTGAAAGAGACAACTGTCCAGGTGCACCTTATGTTTCAGGAAAGAAGGCTGGGAACACAGACGCCCCGGTCTCCTCTTACCTCAAAAGATGACTCCAACTCATCCACCAAAGTGCTGTTAGAAGTTCTCGGAGGGCCTGGCGCAGCCTGAAGAAGCGAAGCTTGGCCCCTGGAGTCTCCTGGGTGTCCGGGTGGCTGTCCGGAGAACATACCACCCAGTGGAGCCGCCATTTCCGGAATGGCGCGCAAGGCGCACATTGCGACTGCGCAGGAGCTGGCGCGCGCGGCTCACGTGACACGCCTAGTCATGTGACATTGAGGGCCGCCGCAGGCGTCCTTCGGGCTCCAAGGAAACCGAGGGTGTGATGCCCTTGTTTTCTTCTTTTCTGCCGGTAGGCGGCGCGGCTTTTCTTTTTATTTTCCTAATTTAAATATTAAAGACTTTGGCAGTATTTGACGCTGTTGTGGGGAGTGGCGAATCGATAACTACGGTGGAGCTAGTAGCCCTTTCTCCTGGAGTCGGGATAGTCCTGAGCCAAGTCCCGCCTTTGCCCTTGAGATTTGGGGTGACTCTGGCCAAGGCTTTCTCTCTCCGGTCCCAGTTTAGCGGTTGGTAGGAGGGAGGCAGCCATTCATTCCACAGTGATTGAGTGCTAACTGTGCACCAGTAACTAGTCACTGTGGATATAACGGGAACAAACTGGCAAAGTTACCCTTAAGTTATTTGTGCGGAGAGGTTGGTAACAAAAACACTAACGTTGTTAAGCCTCCTGGTCTGTGTGCCTGGCACTGTCCGCCGTAGATATTTATGGTTGCATTAAAGCCACTATGCGGTTTTTCAGTAACTTCCTTTTAGCATTCACTTATCTTTTCAGAAGCTAAGGTTTCATTTCCCATTATATTAATTGTACAGTTATCCAGCACATTGAGACTGCCGTGTCCTAGGCTGTATTTAATCTGGCGTTATAACAGGCACCCCAAATCTCTGTTGTCATATTTACTGTTTTTGTGAGAGGCAAACACACAAATATATATAGCAGTATCTAGTAGAGATAAGTGGTAAGAAGCAAAATGAAATCCAGTAAGGAGCTGGCTAGTGATGGACTTGAGATGGGTAGTTGAAGATCTGGGTTAGAGTGACTGGAATGAAAGTGTAACCAGAAAAGTTTTCTAGACAGAGAGCACCTTGAAGAAGGAACCTGCCTGGCATAATTAAGGAACCACAGAAGGCCAGCAGGGCTGGAGTGAGGGAGGCAGGGCAGAAGTAGCCAGAAAAAAACAGAAGCGCCCCTTTGCCCATCAGGTCTCAGATCAAAACTCATCTTCCCCTGTCTGAACTAGCCCCACAGTCCCAGCTACTTCACCCTGTTTTATTTTCTAAATGTACAGCACTTATTACATGAAATCACCTGTTCATTTGTCTTCCCTGACAAAGTCACCTAACATACATGCACCAACATGAATGCAAGCTCCTTGAGATCAGGGCCTGCCTGTCTTGTTCGCCTGTATTCCCAATGCCCTAAACTGCCAGGTGTAATTGTTGATTGCACAAAAATATAAAGCCAGAAGGGAACTAGTGGACTCCAGCAGTTCTCAAACTGTCTCAGGTCTTAGGACCCTTTTACTCTCCTAAAATATTAAGTACTACACCCGTGTATTGTCAATATTTATTCAATATAACTTGGAATAGGTAAAAGTATCTACATATTAAAACTGAGAATTTAGGGGCACCTGGGTGGCTCAGTGGTTGGGCGTCTGCCTTCAGCTCAGGTCATGATCCTGGAACACCGGGATCGAGCCCCACATTGGGCTGCCTGCCCGGCAGGAAGCCTGCTTCTCCCTCTCTCAACTCCCGCTGCTTGGTTCCCTCTCTGGCTGTATTTCTGTCAAATAAAATCTTTAAAAAAAAAAACACTGAGAATTTAAAAAATATATTTAAAAATAAGCCAGTTAATGTTAGCATCAGTATTTTAATCTTTTATAAAACCAAAAAAAAGTCAGAAGAGTTGACTACTTTGTCTGCTGAAGTAGAAGACTAACACTTCTCACCTTCATGTAGTCTTCAACCCCAGTGGCCATCTGGGACTGCGAGAAAGCCTTGAGGCTGGGTGGTGATATACATTTCCCAGCCTGGATTTCCGATGACCATGGGGTTGCCTCACTTTGGTCTCTCTACTTCAGCTACCTCTTAACACCATCGTAATCTAACCTCTGCTGTTCTGGATTTGGTGCGTGCCATAGCCATGCCTGGTCCTCATGGATAGACATGGGTAATACCCCCTGCCCCTGAGCGTGGTTGAGATGAGTCAAGGGCTTGTGTAATACCTGGCAGCCAGATGTACCTGCAATAACAACTAAATTTCAGTTTAGTTGACAACTCAATCAGATTAGATTAGGCCCATGAATCCAGGGCTATGTCATGCCTTTTGGATCCCACTCTCTGGTAAACACAAGAGTTGTGCTGTTTCTCTTCATAAAAAGCCTTCTATTGAATCACTGCTTTGCTTTCTGAGTCACTGAGAAGAAATCTAATTCTAGTTTCCCTTCACAAGCCAGTGGTTCCACCTCTCCATCGTCCCTAACAAAGGAGCTTCTGGACACGGATGCCCAGAGAAACCTGTTTACTCACTATTCCTGCCTGATTTTAATTGTAACGAATAACACAAATATGCATGCCCATATCCATTCCCACTCTATAAACCACTTGAGACACCTAACATCCTCTTTCATGACAATTTTCTTTTAATATTAAAAATAGAGGCGCCTGGGTGGCTTTGATGGTTATGAGTGCAACTCCTGATTTCATCTCAGGTCATGATCTCAGGGTTGTGAGATTGAGCCCTCCACTGGCCTCTATGGTCAGTGGGGGAGTTGGTTTGAGATTGGGATTCTCTCTTCATCCCTTGGATTGTCCCTCCACCCCACCCCCGACTCTCTCTAAAAAAAAAAAAAAAACTTTTTAAAATAAAAAAATATTAAAAATAACTCCAATAAAGAGGTTTCTTGTCAAATGCTCAGTCCTAAAAAAAAGAAAAAAGGATAGATCCAATTCATGGTAATGTGTTCACCTAGATGCAAAAGAAAAAGGAAAGCTTTATCCTAAGTCTGCATAAGCAGAATCTTGTTGATTGGTTGTACTCCCAGGTGATAAGCAAATAATTTACCCATGAACAGTCTTTTTTATTGGTCATGTTCCTTAACTCAAATATATTCCACATCCACTCAAGTCACTGAACTGACAGAAAGCATTGCAATATAACAATGGAGCCAGTTCTGGAGGCAGGCTCCCTCTTGTTTAAATCTCTGCTCTCCCACTTAGTAGCTTGGTGGCATTTTTGACATATTCTTACCCCTGTCCCTCTGGTAACTATTTTCCTCATCTGTAACATGGGGATAAAAGCATCTACCTCACCAACTGATAAACTCATCACTGAGTGCCCTAAAGTGATTATTAACATTGAGAAAATACTGCACTACCTTACTTAGTTCACATAATACAGCCAAAAGAGAAAAGTTAGGCTATTACTGTGTGTACAGTCATATAGAATACCAGAGCCACACCCCAGAAAGCACAAAATGTTGATTTATTATTTGACAATTGCATAGTAATCTTTAATTTATTCCTAACATCACAAATCTAAGAGACACCTTTGCTCAATTAAAAACATATACTCTGAAAATTAATTAGGTAGTTTTTAAACACTTAATCATTTATAGAATATCTTAAAAATCTTCCCAAGAGATTAGCTTTACCTTTGTAAATCTCCACATAAAATGAACAAATCGAGGCAAGCAAATTTTCTTTTTCTACACTTTTAAATACCACCCTCTGTTTCCTTTCAAAGATTTTCGTCCATTCATTCAAAAATATTTTGAGGCTCAACTACCCATTTAAGACAGAATGAGAGAATTTTAGAAGATCTGAACTAAGCACTGTTTTGACTGAATTGAAGCAAGAATTCTATCAGGGTCCTTGTGGGCCTCCCCGTCATGCCCTTCCGCAGATATGGAACCTCATCTTTGTTGGTCATCACACCGGCGATATCTAAATGGGCCCACTTAGGATGAGTCACAAATTCTTTCAGGAACGCTGCAGCAGTACATGCTCCTCCAGACCTAAAGAGAAAGACAAAAATCATTTTTTAACCCCAGGTAAACATGTACCGAGCATTTCATCAAGACCCTCTATTCTCACTAAGTAGCTTCTATGACCAACAGCAGAGCCAAGCTTGTGAGATTAAGAGCGATGACCCAAAACCACTTCCAGAGTATTTATTTTCAGACATGGCTTTAAGCAATGAAGGATAAATCGTAGATTCTTCTTTCCCATTGTAATGAATTCACCTATTTTTCATCTCTTTCCCTTATGACTTGTTTAAAAATGACTTTTAGCTGTGAAAACCTGCAGAATTTTGAGCACCAGATGGAAAATGCCCTGAAAATTAAAGACATTTGAAATTAGTGCTTACGAGCACTGTATCAAAAGGAAATTGGCTACACTTTCTGTGAAAGGGCATAAAATTTAAAGTGGTCCTTTTGGTGACCAGTGACTGTAAAAATGTACTTTTATTTACATACCTGTATTTTCCGATGTTATTAACATCAGCAAGTTGGCAATCTACAACTTGTCTTGTATAATGTTCAAACAGAGGCATCCTCCAGACACGGTCCCCCGTTTCAATGCTGGCCTAAAGAAGAAATCGGTGCAGTAGTTGGAGACTGCATGAAGTAAGCTCTGCTTAAATTCACAGCACTCAAGTATTCAAGGCTGGAAAGACAGAACTGCTCTGACCTCTAAAAGAGGAAACTATTCAACGGGGTCTGAATCATTTTAGTTAATGAAAAGATTTACTTAAGAATTATAAAAGAATGGGGTGCCTGGGTGGCTCAGTGGGCTAACCCTCTGCCTTCGGCTCAGGTTATCATCTCAGGGTCCTGGGATCAAAGTCCACATCGGGCTCTCTGCTGAGCAAAGAGTGGAGACTCTCTCTGCCTGCCTCTCTGCCTACTTATGATCTCTCTCTGTCAAATAAATAAATAAAATCTTAAAAAAAAGAAAAAAGAATTATAAAAGAATGGGGTGCCTGGGTGGCTCAGTCATTAAGCATCTGCATTCAGCTCAGATCATGATCTCGGGATCGAGCCCCACATCGGGCTCCCTGCTTAGCACGAAGCCTGCTTCTCCCTTTCTCACTCCCCCTGTTTTGTGTTCCCTCTCCGGCTGTGTTTCTCTCGGTCAAATAAATAAATAAAATCTTAAAAAAAAAAAAAAAGAATTATAAAAGAAATCAGAAATGTTATAAAACATCCCATAAATTTGTAGGGGATTTGCCAAAATCATCAATTCTTACAGATCTCAATTTACAGTAAGATGGTATCTGGCAGTACATTCACTTCATAGGACTAATTATGAGTAAAGAGCCTTTGTGATACTTGTCACCTCAGTGTGCTAAGGAACACATGTCTGAAAACTGCACCACTGAAGACCAGAGCCTTAGACAAGGCGACCTTATTCATTCACATAATCATATACACACTCACTCACATTCATCATTTACTAAAGCTCAACAGAGCACCACAGGTGTTGGGGCTATAACGAAATTTAGTATCTGAGCCATCAGAAGGCCCAGAGGCTGGTAGGGGAAACAGATACACGGACCGTTTTAACACACTGTGGTCAGAGTCCAAAAGTACAAAGTCAGGGAGCAGCAACAGCAGCTCTTATCTGGAGACTGAGTCAATAGCAACTGAATCAGCCCCAGGGTTGAAAGCAGCTACCTCTGGGAAATTAAGACTATTGTAGACTGCTGACTGGTATTTAAATGTTTGTGCACACAGAACTTTGATTTTTTTTAAAAAAAGCTTGAATTAAAAAAAAAAGAAATCAAAACAATGGCACTGTAGGTGCTTAATCAAGAGGGACTCTGAGTGCATGACAGGTCAGAGGAGTCTCCCTGCCCGGCCTGCACAGGTGCAGCTGAGCTCAATGTCACAGGGTTAGGCAGGAAGGGTAAATTTAGGACTGTAAACCAACATCAAGGATGCATTCAAAGACATTTTGGATTTGTCTCCCATTGGCATGTAGTAAGCTCCTGGAGGTACAGAGGGAGCTGTCTCATTACCAGGCAGATTCACAGAGTCCAGAATTCAGGACAGAGGTGGGGGCAAGCAGCAGAGAGGTGCTATCTGAAGCCACTGGGATTCACCATGAAGATGGGTGGGGAGAATGTGGTCTAGGACTGAACACCCATCAAAGGGGCAGACAAAGGGGAAAACTGGCAAAGGAGTTTAAAAGAAAAGTCAGTGAAGAAGGGAACCAGAGAGATGATCACAGCAGCCAAGAGTAGGGTATCACTCAAACCATAAGAGACTCTTAATCGCAAGAAACAAACTGAGGGTTGCTGGGGCAGGGGGAGGGTGTGCTGGGTTATGTAAAAAATAAAAGCTGGGGGGGCTGTCACCAAGAGACTGGAGTTGCAGGCTGCCTCCAGCCAGGCTAGGTAAGGCTGAGTGGGGTGGGCTGGGGCAAGCTGTAGGCAGTGGGTAAAGGAATCGGGGAGAGATGACAGGAGACTGCAGTGTGGAAGAGGCAGGCTGGCTAT
>PITA01024412.1:0-26308 GCA_004023965.1 Spilogale gracilis
AGGAAAGCAAATAGGAACTAGGGTAATCTAGGGAGGGAAACGAAACAACAGAGACTTTGAACACAGAAACAAACTGAGGGACTTGGAGGGAGGGGGGTGGAGGGATGGGAGAGCCTGGTGGTGGGTACTGGGGACACCTAAAGCGGGGAGCACTGGGTGTGGGGAATGGGGAATGAATCTTGAAACACTGGAAAAAAAATTAGTAACAATAAAAAAAAAAAAGAAAAAAAAAAGAATGAATCCCATCAACAGCACAAGGAACAACAGGTGTCCGGAGGATGTGCAAGAAGGGGAACCCTCGTGCACTGTTGGTGGAAAAGCAACCCGGTGCAGACACTCTGGAAAACAATACAGCCATCACACTACCGGGTATTGCCTCAAAGAATAGGAAACCAGGGCGCCTGGGTGGCTCAGGGGGTTAAAGCCTCTGCCTTCGGCTCAAGTCGTGATCTCAGGGTCTTGGGATTGAGGATCACATCGGGCTCTCTGCTCATCAAGGAGTCCCCTTTCTCCTCTCGCTCTACCTGCCTCTTTGCCTAATTGTGATCTCTTTCTGTCAAATATGTAAATAAAATATTTTTTTAAAAAAGAATAAGAAACAATAACAGAGCAGGATACATGTACCCCTATGTTTCTTACAGCATTATTTACAAGATCAGAATAGGGAAGCAAACCAAGAGTTGGTTGAGAAAGAGATAAATGAGGTAACAGATGCGTACAAACACACACACACACACACACACACACACACACCTGCCTGTGCACACACACACAGGCACACACACACACCGACCGTAGGTTATTACTCAGCCATAAAAATAATGAAATCTCACTTTTTCAGCCACGTGGGTGGATCTAGGGTTATTATCCTAAGTGAAATCAGTCAGTCAGCAAACGACAATACATTATGCTGCCACACTTAGATCGAGCTGAAGAAACAAGCATACATAAATAAAGGAGAAAAACAAGACAAACCAAAATACAGATTCTTAACGATAGAGAAAAAATGATGGTTACCAGAGAAGGGGTGGGTGAAGGGATGAGTGAAATGGATGAAGGGCACGAAGAATCCCTTCTCTTGAAGAGCACTGAGTAACATAGAGAATTACTGAACCATGCTATTGTACACCTGAAACTAATACAACACTGCATGTTAACTGGGCTGGAATGAAAATGAACAATAACCTAGATTTCTCTTTCAGTAACCTATTAGAAAGATCTTTGGTATCCAATGTTCATAAGTAGTACTTGAGTGTATTTCCTCGACAATAATTATTTATGCTCGGCTTCAAATTCAAATTTCACTGAGTTCTCATAGTTTACGTGGAGCCATGATTTCTTTCTGTCTGAGCTCAGTCCCTGTGAATTGAGGAGCATAAGTAGAGACAGATGTCACTTCACAATTCAGAAAGCTACTACTGTTTGTTTTAGCGTGAAATAGTCACAGAGTGTCGGAGAGGTTTTAGAGCAGGTTTGTTCTCTCTACTGGATCACTAATTCAGTGACAATTCCCTGGATCCCTAAGGCTGATGAGTTCCCTGTGGATGGAATTCCTTGGAAGCACATACAATGAATACAGGAAGGAGGATGGGCTCCGTGTGGGGCAGGAAGAAGTCGAAGTACAGCTAATGACAGATGCTTCACTGATGGAGCCCCACAGGCACCCCTGCTTCATGTGTTTCCATATCCTGAAGACAAACTTTCAAGAGAAACTACAAGAGCAAGGCCATTTGCTATTGCATGGAGGAAAAATACCTAGGAATAACAGTAACCAAGAATGAGAAAGACTTTTTACACTAAATGCATGGTGGAAAAGAAAGGAAGAACATGTGTGTGTTTGCAGGAGCTGTATGTATGTGTCAAAGAAATAGAAGATGACACCAACAAATGGAAGCACTGCCATGCTCACTGACTGGAAGTGTTAATAATGTTAACATGTCCATCGTACCAAGAGCCATCTACAGATGTGATGGCATTTTTAACTGAATCCCAAAGACATTATTCAAAGAAACAGAAGAGAGTCCGGGAATTCATGTGGAATCACAAAAGACCCCAAATACAGAAAGAAATCTGAAGAAAGAAAGCTGCAGTCACCAAACTCCCAGATTTCAAAGTAGATTACAAATCTATAATAATACTAAAAAAAAAAACCAGTATGATACTGGCATAGAAAGAGACGCACGGGTCAATGGCCCAGAGTAGAAATATGAGAGTAAGACACGTGGATGGTCTTAACTTATGACACAGGAGCAGAATATATACAATGGGGAAAGACTCTCTTTTCAGTGAATGGTCCTGGGAAAACTTCACACTGAATGCAGAACAATGTGGTTGGGTCACCTTCATACACCACACAGAAAAGTTTTCAATGAATAAATGACTTTAACTTTAGTCCAAAACCACTAACCCCCAGGAAGGTGACACCGGTAGTGTGTTTCATGACACTGGTTTCAGCAAAGAGTCTTTACATTCACAGCCCAAGGCAAAGACAACATAAGCAAAAATAAACAAGTGGAATGACATTAAACTGAAATTTCTGCACAGAAAACTATATCATGAGTTATGTAAAAGGCGACCTACCCATTGAGAAAAAAATATCTGCAAATCCTCTGTGTGAGAAGAGGCTAATATCCCAAATGAACAAAACACTCATACCAATCAAAACCAAAAAGTGATACAGAAACGGGAGAGTATGTGAAAAGATACTTTCCAAAGATGGAACATGGTGGCCAACCAATAGACACAGAAAAACTTGTTCAACATCACAAATCATCATCAGGGAACATCAGTCAAAACCTCCATCAGCTATCACCACAGAATGTTTGGAGTGGCAATCAACCCGGAGACAGACACCGGGTTAGACCAAGAGTGTGTACACAAGAGAAATTGGTGCAGCTACTGTCACAGACAATATGGAGTTTGTGGGTAAAAAAACAGCACAACTACCACATGACCCGGTCATTGCACTACTGAATATTTCTTTACAGAACATAAAAACAACTCCTCCAAAAGACAGATTCACTCCCAATCTCACTGAAGCTGTATTCACAAGAACCAGACATGAATACATCGCCCTGGGAGCATGATGCTAAGTAACTCTTACACAGAATGACAAACTCCAGAGGCTCCCATGGGCATTCCACATGGACTGATCGCCTCCATGCTGATAATGGGTGGGTGGTTGCTAGATTCAGGGAAGGGAGAAGAGGGGTAAAGGTTGTCAAAAGTGCCATGTTGGAGTTATGTCTTCCTTGAACTTTGAGAAAAGTGGCAGAGCCTTGTACTTGGAAGATGCTGAGGCAGCAGATGTGAACTGTTGTTCCAGACACAAAACCAGCCGATCCACCGTGAAAGGTGCTTTCCTCAGCATCCTGAACATGGACTATCTCCTATCCCCAGAAACCTCCTCTTTCCCTTAATTCAGGACAACCAACAAGAGCTGGGAGTTCCCTCAATTCCTCTTTTCTCTCATTCCTATTATCAAACCCATCAACAAGTCCTGTGAGCGCTATCTTCACAACGTACCTAAAGTAGGACTAACCACTCCTTCCAAGGCCACCTGTCTCGTCCACTCTAGAGCCCATCTCTTGCCTCTGTTCATAGGAAAGCTCATCATGACCTCCCTTGCCCTTCCTCAGACCTGTATCATCTGTTCTTAACACTGTAGGCAGAATGGCCCAAGGAAGCATGCCCCCATATGGTCAGCCCCCTGCACTGGCTTTCCGTCATCCCACTCTCCCTTCCCTGAGGTCATGTCCTCAGCTGTCTTCTGTGGCCACAAGACTGTGCAAAATGGAGACTGAACTTGAGTGGCCTGATCTTCCTGTCCAAGGGCCTTTACACATCTTTTCTCTTCCACCTAGAATGCTTTTGCTGTGGTAAACTCACTTTCTTTAGATCTTGCTCAAGCATCCCCTTCCTAAGGAAGTCCCACCTGGTCCTTATGTGCATAGCGAGCACCACCCCCACCTCCCCTGCAGCACCCCAGTCATTTCTCCTCCTTTCTATTTCCAGAGAAGTTATTCCAGTTTCCTGTCCATCTTCGCAAGACAGAAACAGAAGTTTACTTGGATGGTTTCACCACTGATTCTCTCTAACAGCTCAGCCAAGAGACCTAGGGTAAATGGTGACCAGAGCCTTGCACTGCCAGGATGCCAGGGATAATGGGACCCTCTATGGCATCCAGGAGGCCATCAGGAAAATGAACCATAAGAGGAATCCATTTGCCCATGAAACTTGAACCCAGACACCTGCCTCAATACCAGGGGAGCACACACATTTCGTCCCCTTGCCTGATGTGCCCATCTGAGAGAATTGAGCAGAAAAGCATCCCAGGTTCCAAGTCTCTCACTGGCCAAGTTCCTTGGAAACACATATGTCTCGTCCCTGCACCCGCCACCTGTACTTGACATCCGACATCCTCCTGCTGTGCTGGGGCAGAACAGTGCCCCTGTTCATCTGTCCTAGGACATCACCACAAACTGGGCTTTGCTGCCCAGTTTTTGGAAGGCATCCGCTACAGCAGCAGCAGTAGAGGCTGTCCTCCCATGTTTGATCTCAGTCTTGCACATCAGGGCCCATGCAGAATCAGATACTATAACAGAAACTATAACAGTTTCACGGACACTGGTGTGCTCTGTGGCCTTGGAACCTAGGCAAGGAGCTGGAACTTCAGTTCCAAATGAAAACTGGCCTCTTCCACACAACACAAGAATGTGGAGGGTTTCTCAGTGGTGTGACTCTGGATGAAGTCCTCTGTTGACTTAGGTCACAGACACAAGGGAGAGGACAACTGCTGCCAGTCGTCCAAGGATCCAAGTTGCACCTGCATGTGAATCTGAGTGGCGCAGATGTATCTGTACAGGTCTGAATCTGTGCGGGCACACGTGCATCTGTATATTTGAGAGTGTAGTTGTTTCTGTACAAGTGTCCGGGTGTATATGTACAAGTGTGTATCTGTGCGACCACATGTGTATGTGCATCTGGCACAGTGCAGGTGTATCTGTACATGTGCGATTCTGTGCAAGACATGTAAATGTGTATCAGTGAGTATATCTGTGAGTGTACATGTGCATGTGTATATGTGAGTGTGCAGGTGGATGTGTAAAAGGGTGTATCTGTGTTACACTCGTGAATGTGTATCTGTGATTGTATGTACTTGTACAAGTCCATCTGTATCTCTGAGGGTGTTTGTCTCTATACAAGAGTGTGTCTTCCGTGCACACGTGCATGTGTATCTGTGAGTGTGTGGCTGTATCTGTAAATGCGTGTGTCTGTGCGTGCACAGGTGCATATATAGCTATGAGTGTGCGAGAGTATCTATACAAGTGTGTTCTGTGCATGCACACTGGCATGTGTATTTGTGAGTGTGCGGGTCTACCTGTATATCTGTGTATGAGTGCGTGCACATGCGCATGTGTATTTGTGAGTGTGGAGCTATACCTGCACATGTGTGTTTCTAGTGAGTGCACATGCATGGGTATCTGTGAGTGTATCTGTGTGTGCACAAAAGTATGCAGACCTGTGCGTGGGCAGGTATATATTTACAAGTGTGTAAATGAGCGTGCACACGTGCAGTGTATCTGTACCTGTGCAGGTGTATCTGTACATGTGTGTATCCATGCGTGCACAGATGCATGTGCCTCTGTGAGTGTCAGGTTAATCTGTACAATTGTGTTTCTGTGCATGCACACGTGTAGGTATCTTTGAGTGCATCTGTGTATGCCCTGGTACATGTGTATTTTTGAGTGTACATTTGTACCTGTACTAGTGTGTATCTGTGCCTGCACAAGTGCATGTTATCTGTACGTGGGCGGGTGTTCCGTACATCTGTGTAACTGTGCTTTCACATGTGCACACATGCAAGGTATCTGTGAGTGTGCAGTTGTATTTGTACATGTGTGTATCTGTGCGTACACAGGTGCATATGTATCTTCAGTGTGAGTGTATCTTTACAAGTGTGTAACAGTGCGTGCACACCTGCAAGTGTACCTGTGAGTGTTTCTGTGCGTGCACCCATGCATGAGTATCTGTGAGTGTGCAGGCGTATCTTTACATGTGTGTATATATGCGTGCTCATGTGCATGTTTACCTGTGAGGGTGCAGGTGTATCCGTACATGTGCTTCTTTGTGTGCACTACTGCATGTGTATCTGTGAGTGTTTGGGAGTACCTGGACATGTGTGTATGTGCGCATGCACATGTGCAGGTTTACTGTGAGTGTGGAGCTGTACCATACATGTGTTTATCTGTGCCTGCACACATGCATATGTATCTATTAGTGTATCTGAGTGTGCACAAATGTATGTGTACCTGTGAGTGGGCATGCATATCTTTACAAATGTGTATCTGTACGTGCACACCTGAATGTGTGAGTGGGCAGGTGTATCTTTACAAGTGTGTATATGTGTGTGCACACATGCATGTGTACCTGTGAGGGTGCAGTTGTATCTGTATATGTGTGTACCTGTGTGTGCACTCAGTTATGTGTATCCGGAGGGTGCAAGTGTTACTGTACATGTGTGTACCTGTGTGTGCCCTTGTGCATGTGTATCTGTGAGTGTGAAAGTATATCTGTACATGTGTGTATCATGGGTGCACTCGTGCATGTGTATCTTGAGTATATCTGTGTGTGCGCACGTCCATGTCTGTCTGTGAGTGTGTGTGTATCTGTACATGTGTGTATATGTGCATGCACACGTGCAGTTTATTTGAGTGTATGCAGGTGTATCTGTATCTCTGTGTGTATCTGCGTGCACACATGCATGTGTATCTGTGAATGCAGGTGTTTCTGTACATGTGTGTATCTGTGTGTGCACGGTTGTATGTATATATGTGAATGTGCAGGTGTTCTGTACATAGGAGCAATACCAGTGTACTCACCATTCACCGGGAGGAAACGACCACTTGGAGCTCCACCATGCAGTCAGAGCAGCAGAAATCTGAGTGAACACACAAGGTCGCCACAAATTTCAGTACCTGGGATTTGCATAGAAGCCTTCAAATAAGGGTTTCAGGAAACCTGCAAAGACAAGGTGATGCAGGGTCTCACTCCCAAGCTTTTGTTGTCTCCACCGATACTGTGATGAATAATTCCAGTTTGTGAGGGAAGTGCATCCCCATCATGGCAGACCTCAGTCCAAAGCTCAAGTCCAAACTCCATTCCAGACAGGCAAGAATTGAATGAGCCATGGGACCTCTAGCCAGGTCGCATGAGAGCTCATCCAGGACCCGGGTAGCACACTCTGCCTAGCACCAAGGACCAAACCTGGAGGCACTGTGGAGCTGCTGTGGAAGAGGCTGTGGGTAATGGCCATGCAGTCTCCCACCACTGGAGCCCACGGGTGGCAACAGTGGGAGAGGTTGCAATTACGGGCAGTGCAGTGGGCCATCACTGGAGGCAGGGTTCAGCCGTAAAGGGAGGCAAGCCAAAAGGCATTGCGTCCTGCTTATGGCCGTTGGCTGGGCAGTATGGAGACACAGGGCCAGACCGTGGAAGTTGTGGCTTGGCTGCCCATCAGCCCTGTGGAACAGGCCGAGCTGCCTGCCAGGCCAGAGGGGTGAAACAGCACCGGGCACATCTCCCATGAATGGGCGCAGTGCTGAGCTGCCCATTGAGTGGTGAGGGATAGGGGACACTGCAGCTCACTGACACGGGATGCAATGCTCAGCTCCTTCAAGAGACGCTGCAGGGAATGAAAAGACACCTCCTTGACAAGGCCGCACAAGACAGCTGCAGTTAGAAAGGCTGGAAGGTGAGGAAGTTTTGGTCAAAGTCACGGTAGGAGTGGAAACATTCTTGGTGCAAACACCGTGGAGAACTCAGGCAGCTGACCGGGAGTCTTGGCACAAATTGCCAGAGAAGGCATTCTAAACTCTGGGAGAGGTGGTTGTCCTCCAACTCGCCACAGGCCGCAGTCTCAACCTCCTGAGGGCTCGGGAAATTCTCAGCAGATCTTTACCACAATCCCTGGATTAGGACACATGAATCCTATCAGAGGACTCCAACTTCCAGCCTGAAGGAAACCATGACATTGGAAGATCAATAAACCCCTCACACCAGGAGAAATCTGGGTGCTTACTAGGGTACTCACCCACAAACACCAACCCTCTCTACACAAACCTGGATGTGTGCACACAGTAGCCATGCCCTCAGTTGTGTCCCCAAAGAGCACGACTCAGCACCCTCAGTTTGGCCTTACTGAACCGCTAGGACTGAACTCTAAGCCTGACTTGAAACTTCAGATATCTGTACCCAAAATCCTGGTCCCAATCCCCACAGATTGAGGACAACAGACCCACAGGAGAGAAGTCCACATGGCATACAAAAGGAAACCGTAGCATTAGGAGATCCACAAAACCCTCAGAGGGATCAAAATTGACACGCTTCCCAGAGGACATCATCACATTCACCAGCATGCTGGACCGTATCGTGGACTGGTGCACTCTGACAGAAAACACCCTCAACTAAGCTCCCTAGGGAGCTCAGCTCAAGCTCAGGATCATGCCTGCTGAACACCTAGGAGCTAACCCTCACCCTAGTTTGGAATTTCAGGATTCTGTACTCAGACTCCTAGGGCGACAGAGACCACAGATGAAGGAGACTAGACCCACACCAGAAAACTTCACCTGCCAGCCAAAAGTGTACCATGACAATTGGAGCCATGCAAAACCCTCGGAGCTAGAGAAATCAGCATGCATACCACAGAACAATTTCATCCTCAGAAGCCCCTAGACACTGAACAGGACATTGGCACCAAAACTCAGTCACCCAGGGAACTTACCAAGTCCTACAAGTTTGGGCTTGCAGGGCCACTAGGTCCCACCTCTAATATTGGGTTGTATTTTCTAGTTTATATATCCACAGGCCTGGCCCGCAAGCCATAGAGATGAGGTACACCTGAGGCATATCTGTGGACTCAAAAAGCCAGCCAGGAGCAAACTGTCCCATTTGGAGTTCTGCCAAACTTTCATAGCTGCAGAAATCTGCGTACCCACTGGAGGCCACCACATGATTCAACAGCCACATTACACAAACTTGGAATCTCGTACTCAGGCTGACCCTTGCCCTCTGGTCAGCGTGGAGAGATAGGGTCTGACAGGCCCCTAGGCCCTAACCCTAACCCTAACCCTAGGATGGATTGTTGGGTTTCTGTCCCCAGGGTCCTGGGGCCCAAGTCCTATAGATTGGGGACACATGATTCATATCAGAGAACTCACCTTCCAGCCAGAAGGAAATCATGACATTTGGAACTCCACAAACTCCTCAGTACATGTGAAAGCAACATGCCTGCAAGGGGACAGCTAGACATTCAGAACACCCTCGGTTCTAACCTGGAGACATACATTCAGACACACCCAGCCCCTGAACTCAGCTCTCAAGGGAGCTTGACTACACCCTGGATGATTGGTCCTAATGGGCCCGTAGACCAGAAAACTAACCCTAAGTTGAATCTTCAGACTTCTCTACCCACCCATGGATACTAACCTGGAGACTGGAAATGAAACTGACCAAAACCCTAAACAGAGCCACAAGGGGATCTCCCATGAACCCTGCGGTTTGTTCTTGCAGTGCCCCTGGGGCCAAACCCTAATGGTAGTTTCCATTTTCAGGCCTCTATACCCTGAGGTCTGTCCCCAAACTTATAGAGATTAGGTACATATGAACAATACCAGGGGACTCACCAGTTGCCAGGAGGAAACTCCCCTTTCGAGCTCTGCCAACCAATCGGAGCAGCAGAAATATGCATGATCGCAGCACAACAAGCCCACATACCACGGCCCCCATTATGCAAACAAGGAATCAAACACTGAGACTGACAAATGCCCGTAAATAAGCTTCTGAAGAGTCACAACGCAGCACCAAAGTATAGGTCCTGTTGGGCCCCTAGGCCATAACCATAACCCATGGTTGGATATTCAGATATCTGTCTGCAGAGGCCTGGCCCCCAATCCGTAATGATATGGAAACATGAGGCATATCACAGGATATGCCTAGCAGCCCAAAGGAATCCATGACATTTGAGCTCCATAAAACCCTCAGAGCGGGAGAAACCTACGTGCCTAGCAGGCAACAAGCTCACACTCAGCACCCCCCTGGACACCAATCTGGAGTCTACAACTGAACTCACTAACAGTCAGGAGGAATGCATGACTGCCTCGGGCCAACCCTGGCAACAGTCTGGGCTTACAGAAGGTGGTGACAGAGTCAGGGATACGAAATGAGAGAGCCCCGCGGATTCTTTTCTGATCACCTGCCAGGCATCTCTGCCTTGCTGGCTCTCAGTGTCTTCATTTATAGGCAACAAGTTAAAGATTCTCATGAAGGAACATTTTTTTTTACAGAGGGATTTTTGATTACACAGTGTCATTGTTAGAGAAACCTAGTGCTTTTTTCAGTGAAACATGTTTTTGAAGGTGCTCCTATCTAAAGTTCAGACTTAACTCTCTAAACCAAACCAAGGGCATCTTAATTAGTAAGGTTTCTCCAGTTTCTTACATTTGGCAGGCCTTACAAACAAGAAGGCAATTGAAAGGCTTAGATGAGTTGTGCACAAAATTTTAACTGCATTATTAAAACAATGACCAAAAGTTAGTCTGTCTGGCATCAAGGAGACAGATAAATTATTTTGCAAAGGTAAAAGCACCTCTTTAAGCCTGTTTTCCATGACTGGGTGCAGAACTCTTTATTTATGGATCCTTTGCATGCGTGGCAATGTCCTTGTTAGAATACTGTTATTTCTTTTATTAAGCCCTTTATTTAACCATTTAAAAGCCCTGACAACCTCCCCACAGAGCTGCAGGATATTTAAGATTAAGATCTTCTTTAGGATGGTAAGTAGAGACAAAAGCATTTTGCTATATACCAGACATGGTTTTTACATGTCAAGCATTCCATACAAAAATGGCATACAAGCAGGGTGGAGAAACTACTGCCCCACACAAAATCATCAAATATTGTGGGAGCGTCGGGGTTCTGTACCTTGCAGAGGCAAATCACCTAATTGACCATGCAGGTGGCTCACATCAGCTCCCCCTTTTTTGTTTTTTGACTTTCATTGCAATGTCATGAATTCAATTTGAAGATTGTGAAGACTGTTTTTTTATAAAAAAAAATGGACAGAGACATAGGCCGAACAGAATGACTCCAAGAAGCAAACTGATATCTCTCATTAAGGAGAGTAAATTGTGCAGGTTATCGTAACCTTTCAATATAGTTGAAAAGGAAGGTGCTAACTGTGAGTGAGTTGTCAGAGCAGAGGAATGGTCAAAATTCAGGATCTATCGAGGAAGTGACTGCAATTCCAAGCTGCATGATTCCATATACCTCATAAATGCTTTTGAACATTTTGCCATGCAATAGAGGATTTGTTGTGTTTAAAGGGAGTCACACATACCCATTTATATTCTTTGTGACACTGGAGAGCTAGTGGCATCTTTAGAGAAGTTAATTCATTTCCAATATATAAAATAGCCTTTTTTAAAGAGCATTAATTTTCTTTCTATGGGTTTTTTTTTAATCTATAATCTCCTGAGTGCCTGGCGTTTGGAACTCCACAAACCCTCAGCAACGGAGAAACCTCCATGCCTAACTTGGAACAAACTGCCATTCACTAGGACCTAGACACTAACTGAGAATCTGGCACTGAAACAGACCTACAGCTTAAACTCAGCTAACCGGTTGGCTCACCTTTGTGCTCCAAGATACAGCTTGCCGGGCTCCAAGGTCCTAAGGCTAACTCTAAGTTCGATTTTCATGCCTCTCTACCCATAGTCCTGGCCTACAAGTCATACACAACAGGTACACACGGGACCTACAAGGGGACTCACCCTGCCAGTCAGCATCATACCATACCATTTGGGGATCCACAATGCCCTCAGAGCAGCAGAAATCAGCATGCCCATCCTAGGGCTAGGCCAAATTTAAACGGACACCCTTACACCAACCTGGAGTGTGGGACTCTGACTGACCCACGTCCACAACACTTCTGCGAAATCTCAGCTGACTACTGAGAGATAAGGCCTGCTGGGTGGCTATTCCCTAACCCTAACCATAGATTGGATTTTCAGATATCTGTCTGCAGAGGCGTGGCTCCCCAGCCTTAAAGACAGTGGAAACATGAACCATGTAACAGGATTCCACCCAGCAACACAAAGGAATCCAGGACATTTAAAAATCCACAGAATCCTCCTGCATGCCTAGCCAGGAAAAGCTCACATTCAGTAACCCACTGGACACCAACCTGGAGTCTGTCACCGAAACTGACCAATGCCCTAAACTCAGCCTTTAGGGTGGCTCACTTCCACACAACATGTCCGGGCTTGCAGTGACCTTACGTGCTAACCCTAACCTTAAGTTCGATTTTCAAGTCAATGTTCCCAGAAGTGTGGCCCCCAACCTGCAAAGATTAGCTATACAAGGACCATAGGAATGGACTCACCCTGCCAGTCAGAAGGACACCCTGCCATTTCATGATCCTTAAAACCGTCAGCGTTGCACAAATCAGCATGTCCCCCCCAGGGCTATGACAGTTTTAATGTGCCCCCATTACAAAAATTGGAGTCTTGGACTCAGACTGACATTGCTCTCAACTCAGCCTCCTAGAATATTCAACTGAGTGCCGAGATATCAAGCCTGCTGGGCCCCTGGTTCCTAACACTAATGCTAGGTTAGATTTTCAGGTATCTGTCTACGGAGGTCTGGCCACCAAGTCATAAGGAAAGCACATTCATGGGCCATATTAGAGGACTCCAATTACCAAGAAGGAGGGATCCATGACATTTGGAACAATACAAACACGTTGAGCAGTAGAAATTTGCAAGTCTACCAGAGAAGAAACTCACATTCACCAGGACTGTGGATACTAACCTGGAATCTGGCAATGAAACACACCAAAGCCCTAAAGTCCGCTACCCGGGCAACATGCCACCATGCTCCAGGATCAGACTTGCAGGGCCCTTGGGTACTAACCCTAACCCTAAGTACGATTATCAAGTCTCTCTACACAGAGCCCTGTCAGGGACATTGCAACCTCCTGTTAGTGTGACCATTCATTCACCTCCCTATGCTAGGGGGACGTAACACATTCTAATGAGATAAGGATTTGCAGGAACCGTCTGTTGCTCAGGACATGCCTGCCTGTGATCGATCATTCTATAGATTAGGATATAACAGGCACATCCTGCTTTATTGTATGGACCCTTCAAGGAAATAGGCACATCTCGTTTTGTTGTGTGTGACCCTCAAGGGCACAAGGCAAGTCCTGTTTTTGCAAGGTCCCTCAAAAACACTATTGTCATTAATGTCACTCAAGATTGATGATCCATTACTTAAGGAAACTCTTTGTTTGTATGGTTTCCACCTGAAAAAACTTGTAACCCTCTGCTATAAATAAAGAGCCCTGAGAACAGTGTTTTCAGGAGATCCCTACACCATCTTTGAGTTTAGTCTCCTCATATCGAAAGCGCCGACGCCTTCTCTCACCCTGGGACCCTAACTGTTGCTGGGGCTGGCTCCCGGCAAGTGGTGCCCGAACAGGGACCCGAGGGTAAGTCCTCCCCCCTTGAGCCCTCGATCAGTCGATAGGATAGGCTCCTGCCTCGGGGTGCTGCAGACCCGCCTGTAGAGTGTAGACAGATCCAGAGTGGGGCAGTAGGTCAGAACTAGTGAGAAGTTATGTGCCTTCTGAAAAGTCATAATGAAAAATACCAAAAAAAAAGATGTTTATAAAGATAATCATAAAAATGTTGCATGTAAACGGGGTAAAACTTTGTGAGGGATAGCTTGGTTTATTTTTAGATTTTCTGGATAAATGCTGTCCTGGTTCCCTAGAGATTGAAGCTTGGGTCTGGAAACCTGATTCAAAGTATCGTAAAGAACATATTCCTCTGGAGGCATTCTCATCGTGGGCATTTTTACAAGACCTGTTATACCCATGGCCTGTTCCAGAGTTTTTAAATAAGGGCCTTCAAGGAATTCATCTCAATGACAAAAGCTATTGTGCCTCCTGAAAGGGATGTTAAGTTTCCCTTACCTCCTGAAAAGGATGTTAAAACTATTGCACCTCCCGAGAAAAGTGAGAGTTGTGACACCTCCTGGGGAAGATATTAGTCCCTCTATCCCATCTCGTATTACAATTAGTAAAAAAGGTAAATAATGGGGATGCAACAATTCTCTTGTATAGTTTCTGATTTGTGCCCATGGTTTCCAAAGGAGGGCATGGTGAGTTTGGATACATGGCCGAAATTGGGGCAAAAAAGTAAAAATCAGTTCAAGCTGCGTGGCTCCACTGCTTCTCCTCCTGATACTATGTTGGTCAGGACTCACATTCATGAGGTTCTGGACCCCCAGCATTCTTTTATGCTTATTTCTCTGTCCTCGTATGAGCCACCCAAAGAGCCTAAAGAGCTGAAGGATTTTGAGGCCAAATACCACCACCTTCAAGGGCGCTGGTGAAACATATTTACTGCCGAGGAGGGGCTCTGAGGGCGCTCATGCAGTGGGCACTCACGGGTCGTCACACTTGTCAATGTGCTCTTTCCATTATAGCTCCCCCAGACTGGTGCAGCTCAAACCCCAGACTTTCAACCGCTCAATGCAAAAACTGCTGCACAGGGGTTATGTGTACTTTCCCTGGTATGCAAAATTTACAAAAGACTGCTCAATACTCTATCAAAGGAACCAACCTGTGTGAAGGTGAAGAGTGCCTGAGTGTGTGAGTGTGTGTGTACGGCTCCACCGCTTTGGCTACAGAGTCTGAATGCACTGCACCCTGAGTCTCATGGGGCGTGATACGGCATAAAGGTTATTTATCCACTCATGGGGGTAACCTGGCCCGGGGTTTATACGGATAGACCTTAGCTAAGACACCCCAAAGTTCCCACGATGGATGCAAGCAGGACAGCATCTGAGAGTGCCCCACCCTTTGTTTGCAACACCGTTCACAACAGGAGGGAAGCCCAGTGACCCCACTGTGCCAGATTGTGCACTTATGGTCAGAGAGGCAGCAGCACTCTGAGATGTCAGGTGCTGAACTACAGCCACAGGCCCACTGACTGGCAAAAAGCTGTGCCTGGGGTCCAGGAGGCTGGTGGGTGTGAGACAGCCTGCGCAGGTGTTGGAGCCTGTGCCAGAGGTTCCCTAGGCCCCGGCATCTCTGCCCAGCATGGGCAAGAGGCTAGGGCATGCAGCCCAACACGGAAAACTGAATTCTGGTGTAGCAATTTACAATAGGTTACCCCTTAGTCTTCAGTGGAGATTGAGCTTTCTATAGAGTACAAAATTCTGAGTGTAGCTAAGACTGATGGAAATATGGAAACGACTCTGTATGTGGAAAAGTAGGAGATTAGTAAAAAGGATAAAGAATGAGAATGCATTTTTGATAAAAGTAAAAGAAGGTAATTTTGACTTAAATGAGATGGCTGTTTGGAAAATATAAGTAGTTGGTTTCTCTTTGCCCACCTAGAGATTCAGTTACTATGATTTGTCTTTATCACCACTTTAAGATCCCTAATTCTATTTAGGCCTGTGTTTTAAAGCTCTAATGTTTTACCAACCTTCCCCAAATTTAAATTGTAAGTGAAATCTTAATTTATTAGGCCTTGTATTTGGTTTGCAAAATCATTTGGAAAGGACTGTTAAACAACTGATAAGCCTTGAGTTACCTTGAAATGGGTGCTCTAACTATTCTGGAAATAATGTGCCCTACCTAAATATTTAATGTACTAGTAAAAAACCATTATTCAGTGTCCTGACTATTAAAAATGTGTGTTTTAGTATAACTAAACTTCTTTATCATTCATTTCGTGGTAAACACTCAAGTTTAATAATTAACAGTGTCTTTCTGAGTTTTGTCATTCATAATTGTTACTGTCTTGCAAAACAAATTTCATCTTTAAAGAAGTTCCTATAAAAGACTTTTAGGACAAAAACAGGTATTCAGTATCTTTAAGATCAATATTAAAATGAATAAAATTTGCCAGGACTAACTAAAAGTTGCATCAAACTAGACAAGGATTAGTAACATGGGACTAAATGAACTAAAAAGACCAGATGCGCTATTAACCTGGGGGCGAGGAGTGCTTGTGTCTTTCCACACAATGCTGACTCTGCCCTATGGATTCTGGATCACCGAACTCAGCCTCGTGTCAGACCGTCCATCGCCATCACCAACTCAGCCTGCATTCCTCCACATCACTCCTGACTGTCAAGCCATCTTAATCAACAACAACAATCCGCAGAAACTGGAAACCACCCCCGCCAGCACCTGACTCAATAAAATCGCTGATCTGTCTGCTGAGCATAAAAGACTCTTAATATTACTCTAAAAATTAATGATGGTTATTCTACAACTTGTTCTGACTGCATATTAACCAGTTGTGTCTTACCAAATGTTGATGTCAAATTCATGATTGCCAAACAACATTTTTACGTGATCCTTCCTGCTAATTTAACTGTTCCTTGGTAGGATGACTATGGCAGATAAAGGCAAACTTGCAAGGGCTGCATCTGCAAACCTCCCCTCCCCCAGTGGAAAAAGTATAAGAGGGCCCGGTTAGCCAATGACGGGTAAGATTCTCTCTCCACTCTCTCAACCTAAGACAGGCCATGTCTGCCAAGAAGATATTAGCCAATGACAGGTAAGGGAGAATTGGATGAGGGGACACCTAAGCCAGGCATGGTCACAACCTCTTCAATCCTGGGAAGGATTGATATATCTATTTAAAAATTGAAAAAAGGGGGAGATGTCGAGGATATTGCAAACTCCTGTTTGTGTGACCATTCATTCACCGCCCTATGCAAGGGAGAAGTAAAACATTCTAATGAGATAAGGATTTGCAGGAACCGTCTGTTGCTCAGGACATGCCTGCCTGTGATCGATCATTCTATAGATTAGGATATAACAGGCACATCCTGCTTTATTGTATGGACCCTTCAAGGAAATAGGCACATCCCGTATTGTTGTGTGTGACACTCAAGGGCACAAGGCACGTCCTGTTTTTGCAAGGACCCTATTGTCACTATTGTCACTCAAGATTGATGATCCATCACTTAAGGAAACTCTTTGTTCATATGGTTTTCCTCCTGAAAAATCTTGTACCTCTCTGCTATAAATAAAGATCCCTGAGAACAGTGTTTTCAGGAGATCCCTACACCATCTTTGAGTTTGGTCTCCTCACGTCGAAAATGCTGATGCCTTCTCTCACCCTCGGACCCTAACTGTTGCAGGGGCTGGCTCCAAGCCGAGCCCTGGCCACCAAGCCGTAGACTTGAGCTACACATTGGCATATCAGTGTACCTCATATTTCCTCACCAGTAAGAAGGAAACCATGCCATTTGGAGATCTGGAAAGCCCTCAGAGCAGCACAAATCAGCATGCCTCCCCTGGGGCCACTCCAAACTTGAAAGGCAATCATTACATCAACCTGGACTCTGGGACTCAGATTGACCCACATCTCAACTGAGCATTCAAGGAAGCTCAGCTGAGCACCGAGAGATAAGTTCTGCCAGTCCCCTAGGCCATAAACTCTTATTTTAGCTTGGATTTTCTCTTCTTTTTTTTTTAAAGATTTTATTCATTTGACACAGAGAAACACAGCTAGAGAGGGAACACAAGCAGGGGGAGTGACAGAGGGAGAAGCAGGCTTCCTGCCGAGCAGGGAGCCCGATGTGGGACTCGATCCCGGGTCTCCAGGATCATGACCGGAGCCGAAGGCAGTCGCTTAACCAACTGAGCCACCAGGCGCCCCAGGTTGGATTTTCAAATATCTGTCCCCAGAGGCCTGGACTCAAAGCGGAAAAGATGGGGTAAACAGGAGCCATATCAGAGGACTCTGCCTCACAGACTAAAGAATGACTAACTTTTGGAACTCCGCAAAACCCTCAGAGCACAAGAAATATGCATGCCTAAAGAGGAACAAGCTCACAACAAGTTCACATATTGCATCCCCCTGGCCACCAACCTGGATTCTGGCACTGAAACTGATCAACACCATAAACTCAGCCTCCTGCGAAGTTCACCCCTGAGTACCAAATTTTCGCTTGCAGGGCCCCTAGGTCCTGACCTAACCCTAGGATCGATACTCAAGCCAAAGTTCCCAGAGGTCTAACCTCAAAGGGGCACGTGATATGTATTCATGGGCCATATAAGTGGACTCACCGTGCCAATCATGTGGATACTGTGCTATTTGGAGATCCACAAAACACTCAGAGCCGCAGAAATCAGCATGTGACCCTTGGGGCCATGCCAAAATTCAAAGGCCCCCATTTCCCTAATCTGGAGTCTGGGACTCAGACTCACCTATGCACTCAATCAGCTGCCAAGGAAGCTCAGCTGATCACCGAGAGATAAAGCAGTCCAGGCCCCTAGGCCCTAGGCTTAACCCTAACCATAGGTGGAATTTTAAATTTCTGTCCCCAGAGGCTTGGCCCCCAAGCCATAAAGATGGAGAACATGATCCATATAAGAGGACTCTGCCTAACAGCCCATAGGAATCGATCACATTTGGAATTCCACAAAACCCTCATAGCAGGAGAAATCTGCATGCCTAGCCAGGAACAAGCTCACGTTCAGCAGCCCTCTGGACACCAATCTGAAGTTTGGCACTGAACCTGACCATCGCCCTGGTCTCAGCCACCCAGGCGACTGAAGTCCATGTGCCATGTTCAGGCTTGCAGGCCTCCTTGGTCCTAATCCTAACCCTAGGTTCAATTTTCAAGACAAAGTTCTTAGAGTCCTGGCCCCCAAGCCACATAGATTAGGTATACATGGGACCTATCAGTGGACTCACCCTTCCAGTCAGCAGGATACCGTGCCATTTGGAGATCTGTAAACTCTAAGAGCAGCAGAAATCAGCCATGCCAAATTTCAATAGCCTCAAAGAACAATACATGTAGTCTTGGACTCAGACTAACACACACCCTCAACTCACACTGTGAAGAAGCTCATTGAGTTGTGAGAGTTAGGGACTGCTGAGCACCTGGGCCCTAGCATGAACCCTACAGTGGATTTTCAGATATCTGTCTGCAGAGGTTTGACCACCCGGTCAGAAGATGTCGGATTCATGGGTCATATCAGTGACTCCGAGTAACAGCCAAAATGGATCTATGACATTTGGAATTCCAGAAAACCCCAGAACAGGAGAAATCCGCATGCCTACCAGGAATGAAACTCACATTCACCAGGACGCTGCACACAAACCGTGAATCTGGAACTGAAACCGACCTATGCCCTATAGTCTGCTTCCTGGGCAACTCTCTCCACATTCCAAGATTGGACTTGCAGGGCCCTTAGGTCCAAAAGCTAACTCTAAGCTCGATTTCATGCCTCGCTATACAGAGGCCTGGCCCCACGCCATACACATGTGGTACACATGGGATATATCAGTGGACTCACCCTGCCACTCAGCAGAAACTGTGGGATTTGGAAATCCGCAAAGCCCTCTGAGCAGGAGAGATTGGCATCCTCACCCCTGGTGCCACGCCAAATTGAAAAGGCTCCCATTACGGATACGTGGTGCCTGGCTCTCTGACTAACCCATGCACTCAACTCAGCCTCCAGGAAGCTCAGTTGACAGCTTAGAGATTGGGCCTCATGGGTTTTTAGGCCCTAACTCTAACTCTTGGTTAGATTTTCAGACATCTGTCTGCAGAGGTCTGGCCCCCAATCCATAGGGATGGCGGATTCATGTGCCATATCAGAGGACTCTGCTTACCAGAAAGGAGGAAATATCCATGACATTTAAAACTCCACAAAACCAGAGAGCAGGAGAATTCTGCATGGCTACCATCGAGCTAGTTCACATTCATCGGGACCGTGGACAGTAATCTGGGACCTGGCACTGAAGCGGACCTATGGCCTTACCTCAGCTACACTGGTACTCCCCTCTGTGCTCCAAGACCCAGCTTGCAGGGTCCTGAGGTCCCGAGGAACACTAAACTAAATTTTGAATTTCTTGCCTCTCTACCCATAGTCCTGGACCCCATGCCGTACTTGTGAGGTACACAAGGGACATATCAAGGGACTCAACCTGCCAGATAGAAGCATACCGTGCCATTAAGAGATCCGCCATGCCCTCAGGCAGCAAAAATCGGCATGCCCCCATGGGAGTTATGCCAAATTTCCAGCTCCCGTTACACCAACCTGGACTCCAGGACTCCGACTGAACAATACCCTCAACCTAGCCCTGAGGTATCTCAGCTGAGGACCAAGACATAAGGCCTGCAGGACCACTAAGCCTAATGCTAACCCTAGATTGGATTTTCAGATCTCTGTCTGCAGAGGGGTGGCCCCATAGCCGTAAAGATGGGTGAAACATGAGCCATGCCACAGTACTCCGTCTAGCACTTCAAAGGAATCGATCACATATGGAACTCCACAAAACCCTCAGAGCAGGAACATTGGCATGCCAAGCCAGGAAAAAGATCACATTTAGCAGCCCCCTGGACACCAACCTGGAGTCTGGACCCAAAGTGACCAACACACCAAACTCAGCCCTCAAGGTGCCACACTTCCATGCATCATGTTCAGCTTGCAGAGACCCAATGCTAAATCAATGTTCAATATTCAAGCCTACTCTTCTGTCAATTGTGCCGTCAAGACAGGGTGTCCCTAGGGTCCCACAGGCCTGTAGAAGAGCCTATTGGCTGTGGATCTCCAACCCCGGCCCACTTTGTTCCAGTCGTTGGAAAATGCTTTGTACTCCCCCAAGGTTCTTCTGAGCAGAGGACATAGGGGAGATTTGGTGGCTGAAGACCTGGGTTTGCAGAATTTAGCAGCTCATTGGACCATTGGTTGGAGCCAAGGTCAGGACTTTCCTTGATGCAGTCTCTGGGTCCGCATGTGAAAGAGGTTCCAGAGTCAGTTCTCTGGCCAGGGCGAAGAGGCCTTATGAAGTAACCAAGGGCCAAGACAGGAGAGGGAAATGGGGATAAGGGTGCCCTCTGGTTTCTCACATCGCCCCTGGAGTCTACAGATCCTGCTCCTTTGGGACACACAAAGACAGAGACAGAGATGGAATACAGAGAATGAATCAGGAGAAGTTACAGACTTTCCTCGATGAGCTTGGAAGTGAGATCCCATCATCTTGCCTCACCTCTTCTTGAGAGCTTAGTCACATAGGCCATCCACCCTGAAGGCGAGGGGATTCCACGAGGATGTGTGACCAGGATTCAGGAACACCTGGGAACCACTGTGGGAACTGCCCAGCACATGGACCCAGACAAGCCCCTTCAAGTCTGTTTTGACAGAGGACATGTTCGGAATCCATTCCCTGCAATATTCACATTGGGGTTGAGACAGAGGTAGGATGAGCGTGGGTTTTCCTGGACCCCAGAGCAGCTTCAGGACCCTCTGGAGTATTCTATGCCAAGACGACTCCCTGGCTGACCTTTGCCTCTCCAGGTATATGCATGAGCCTCCTGTGACCTCAGGTACAGAATATAGGTAGAGGATCCCTTCTTGGCTGCAGCTTCTCTGGGAGGTCCTGGGCTGTTCTATGTCTCTGCAAAGACACAGGGAGATGAAGGCATGTGAAGTGAGCTTTTTCTCCTCTCACCGCAGATCCGTCTTAGGAGGTACAGCTGGACTCAGGTTTGGCAGCTCGCAAGGGGAAATGGTGCTGGAGAGACTTTATCAGGAGATCAGGAGCCAGCAGGTGAACTGGCAGCTGCCCATGAAGAGCCTGGCATTGTCCAGAAAGACCTGGAGCCTGCTCCTGACGCCGAATCTGCTCCTGCTGCTCCCCCTTAGCATGCACCTGTCCCTGCCAGAGCAGCTTCCCCTTCCCTTGTGCCTGCCCCTGCCTCTGCTCCTGTTCTTGCCCCTGACCCAACTCCTGCCCAGGATCATGTCCCACTTCATGCTCTGGGAACTGTTCCTGCTCCTTTCCCTGTCACTGTCCCAATCCCTCCACCAATTCCTGCTCCTGCAGTGCAACCAGAAGCAGATCCAGAGCCCACAGCCCCGCAGGAGGGCTCCGAATACAATTACCAGTTCTACCCCATGACACTGATGACCCGCAGGAATATTTCATCCCCTACCTGTATGTGCTTCCTCTCTGGTACATATTAGTTTTTATTTCCTCTTTCCATGTTGGTGTATTGTTTTTTTAATTTGTTTTAAATAAAATTATTGGTTTCACTTGAACAAGCTATGATCACTATGTACATATCCAGAAATGTGCCACCACACCACAGAAACTCACTGGAGGATTTCTCCTTCCTTCAAGGAATCTCTCAATCCAAAGTTCTCCATGTCTATTTTTCCCCAAGCCCCAGCCGATCCAACGCCTAAGCTGCATTCTCTTTGTTCCCTCATCTGTTCTGGATGTTTTCTGGAAGTGGAATCAGGCAGTTGGTTTCTTTGTGTCTGCCTACACATTTTCAAGGGGGACTCATTTTTTTTAAATATTTCTTGCACATAGAATTTCAGTTATTCAACATTGAAACCCCCAATGGATTAAAAATGAGATTTCATCATAAAGGCCCCTTTAGAAATTATGGTCACTATCTCCGAGATGAGTTCATGTTCCTGTCCTGACACCACAGACTGACCCCAGTCAGGACAGGGCTGGTTCCTCCTGTGACCCACACAGCAACCAGGGAAATGCAGAAAGCTGGAAGACATACAAAAAGGCAAAAGAATTGCTCACAACCAATGGACAGATAACGAATTCCCAGTGTTCTGCTCCGAAATATGCTTTAAGTCACTGGGTCCTACAGGGACAGTGAGCAAACATATGCAAGTCCAAAGAGGAGGAACAGGCACATGTGCAGTTGTGTCCAGGATATGGGATCTCCCTCACAAGGACTGTTGCCAAGGAAACCCTATGGAAGCAGGATGGGTCACACTCAGAAAGGCAGGTGTCTGGTCTGCGGACCAGCAGCCCTGGGAAAAAGGTGAGGAAGCTGAGGTCCAATGCAGGTCCTCTGGAGAGAAGTGTGATTTGGACCCTTATCTGGGAGAACAGTGAGCATCACCCATCCCAGGTTGCAGGTGCACCCATCGTCTGGCAGTGTTTGTCCTTGGACTCACCCCCAGAAACTCGGACACAGTTTATCACAGATGTATTTTCAGGAGTACTCAGTGCAGCAGTGGTGGACAGAGCCGGGAATGGAAGAATGCTCCTGTTCAAAGACATGGATGATTTTGGGCTCCTTGGCCTTAGTCCTCATAAGAGAATAACCCAGAGCTAAGGATGCAATATCCTCTGGGACACGAGATCCAACAAGCCCTTCCTGTGACCCCCCTACCTGCCCCCCAGCTGCTCGGTTCATTCAGAAATTTTGGAGAAAGGAGAGAGGATCCAGGACAATGGAGTGCCAAGGAGAAGGAAGGTCAGTACTGGGAGGACATTTGGACTTGCTCTGAGATACCGTGCAGGGCCGAGGCTGTGATCCCTTCAGACCTCACCCCAAATAATGGCTCCTGATTATGGGCCAGCTTCTGTGGTTTCCATCCCTCCCTACCCCACTCCCTCATTTACTCACTCCATCATCCATCCCCCTCTCTGCTTCCCCTCCACCCTTCCCTTCCCTCCGTGACTCCATCCCTTTCCCTCCTTCCCTTCCTCCATCCAATCCTTCTTCCATGATTCCCACTCTGCATTCCTACCATCCCCCCTCCCTATTTCTTCTCCTTACCTCCTTCCTATCCTTCACTCTCATCCTCCCTCCGATCATCCTGCCTTCTTCCCATCCCCGTTCTTTCTCTACCACTTTCCTTCGCACCTCCTTCTCCCCCTCACTCTTTTTCATCTTCCCTTCATCTCTATTTCCCTCAGTCCCATCATACCTCACACCCTCCTTCATTCAGCAGAGGACCTGGGGTTCCTGCTGTGTACTGACTACTGGGACTTCATCAATGAACACCTCCCAATGTATGTGGTCGTGTCCATTGTGGGAGGTGACACAAGGTAATCCTCATAGCTCAGGGCACGTTCAATGTGGAGGTGACAGGGGGTAGAGTCACATGCCTGGGAAGGTCTCCACCCTTAAGCAGATCACACCATCCTTAATCCCGGGACTACTGTTAACTGAGTTGAAGACATAGGTGTAAACATGAACACACCATTCTACCAAGAGGACATACATGCGACCAAGACACACTCGCAATTGTGCTCCAAATCAATAGTCATCAGAGAAATACAAATCAAAGTTAAAATCAGATACCACATTACAATAGTTGGCCTGGCTAAAATGATCAAGTCAGGGAACAACAACTGTTCGTGAGGATGTGATGATAAGGGGAACACTCTGGCCCAGCTGATGGGAATCAGGCCCCTACAACCACTACAGCAAATGTTACTGAGTTTCATTGAGATCTTAAAAGTAGAACTACCCTGTGACCCAGCAATTATACTACTATGTATTTACCCCAATGGTACGGATGGAGTGAAAAGCACTGGCATCTGCCCTGCAATGCTCATTGCCACATTATGCACACTAGCCAGATGTGGAAGATCCCAGGTATCCATGGACAGATGAATGGATAAAGATGTGGTTCATATCCACAACAGAATATTATTCAGCCACCACAGAAGAAAAAGATTAACTACGACATCCACCCAGACGGAAGTGAAGGGTATTATGGTGAGCAATAAAATTCTATCAGAGAAAGACAATCAGAACATGGGTTCATTCACATGTGAAATAGAAGGAAGACCACAGAGGATAATAGGGGAAGGGAAGGAAAACTGAATGGGAAGTCATCAGAGAGAGAGAAAGACAACGAGAGATTCTTCATTACAGAAAAATACTTAGGGTTGCTGGAGGGGAGTTTGATGGGGGATGGGGTAACAGAGGGTAGGCAAAAAGAGAGCACGTGATGCAGTGAGCACTTGGTGTTATACACAATGGATCTTTTATTAAGCACTACATATGAAACAAATAATGTACTTTAAGTTCACTTGTTGATATTATCTTAAACAAAAAACAAAATAAAACAAAACATAAACAGAAGAAAAACTCAAGGAAACACTCCAAATATCTGTATGGAATCACGAAAGACACAGAACAGATAATGCAATGTTGAGAAGAAAAACATAGCTAGAGGAGTCCCAATTCCAGTTTGCAAGTTATACTAAAAAGCTTTAGTTATCGTAACAGTATGGACCTGGCACAGAAAAACACGCAGTAACCAAGAGAACAGGATAGAAGCTTAGACACAAACCCATGATTATGTGGCCGATTAATCTATACAAAGCAGGCAAGGATATTGAGTAAGAATGGGACAGTCTCCTCAACAAATGATGTTGGAAAAACTAGACAGAAACACCCAGAAGAATGAAATTACCGTTTCCTGACCACATTTGGCCAATAAACTCAACTCTATTTCAAAACCTCAATGGAAGACATGAATGCATAAAGATCCTACAAACTAGAAGACAGTCACTTCTTGTCATGGACAGAAGCAACATTTTTCTAGACTGTCTCCTGAGGCTAAGGAAATGAAAGCAAAAATATACTGGGACCGTATCAAAATAAAAATTTTCCACTCAGCAGAAGAACTATGAAGGTGTACTAATAACAGCACAACTTACTGAAAGGGAGAAGATATTTGCAAATACCCTATGCAATAAAGGAGTCGTGTCAAAATATATACAATATGTACAACTCAACACCCATACAACATATAATCTCCAGGTAAAATATAGTCACATGAACAGACATTTCTCCATAAGAGAGACAGATGCCCAATGATCCTATGAAAAGATGTTCACCATCACCCATCCTCAGGAAAATGCAAATCAAAAATGTAATGAGATACTACCCCATTCTGTCAGAATGAATCCCATCAACAGCACAAGGAGCAACAGGTGTCTGAAGGATGTGCAAAACGTGGAACACTCGTGTACTTTTGGTGGAAAAGCATACTGCTGCAGATACTCTGGAAAACAATGGGGAGTTTCCAAATACCATTAAAATAGAGCTACCCTAAGATATAGCCCTCACACTACCGGGCATTGCCTCAAATAATAGGAAACCAGGGCGCCTGGGTGGCTCAGTGGGTTAAAGCTTCTGCCTTCGCCTCAACTCATGATCTCAGGGGCCTGGGATCAAGGCACATGTCAGGCTCTTTGCTCAGCAGGGAGCCTGCTTCCTCCCCTTTCTCTGCCTGCCTCTGCCTACTTGTGATCTCTCCCTGTCAAATAAGTATATGAACTCTTTTTTTTAAGTTTTATTTATTTATTTTTTTATTGTTACTAAAATTTTTTTTCCAGTGTTTCAAGATTCATTCCCCATTCCCCACACCCAGTGCTCCACGCTTTAGGTGTCCCCAGTACCCACCACCAGGCTCTCCCATCCCTCC